>JAHWFO010030897.1:16671-33332 GCA_023313115.1 Rhysida immarginata | reverse complement strand
CCCCCCCCCCCCCGACAGCGGCATTCGCTGTTGCTTTAAACTTTTAAAACAACATGAATGCGTTGTATGGAATGAAACACAGTAAAATAAACAACAATAGAAATGATAAAAGTTACATTCATTGCAAAAATTATGTTTAAAAAAAATAAGTCAACGAAATTTTACTACTAGTGCAACAAATACAAGAGAAAAAAAAATAAAAAAAATTCCCACCGGATCTATGTAACATTTCACACTAACATGAAATTTCACACACGACAGACGAAAATTTAAAAAATTTCTGTTTAAATTTAAAAGGCGTTTTTTTTTTCCTTTTTTTTCCCAATAAACATTAAAAACCCAGAAATTCCCACAGAATATTTATAATTAAAACCAGAAACAATTAAGCCCGAGGTGTAAAAAACAAAGCACAGCCACTCGTATGCATATTATCACAAACTATTTACAACGTGAGCTTTACAGTTCACAAAAACCTAACCGTTGTCCCTTATCCAAGAACGCTCATCATGTCGACCCAACTTCTACTTCACTACCCCACGTTGGTTACACTTGCTCTCAGCAACATATAACTGCTTATTTGCTAATGGTGGCAAATATGGTTGACTGACATTCTCGAAACTCAGCCCCGGACTATATTCACCCACTTACCGGTCGTCACCTCGCTGCTCCACTTCGTTAACCCATCTATCATTATCCCTGGTTCTCTAACTACTCCTTATTATTGCCTTACCAACATGTGCCTTTCTTTTATTCGCCCCCTCCTTGTTTCCCATTTTCGTATGTCTCACAGGCTCCTTTGCCTCATAATCCACTGTTCCAAATTTTCCGCCAGACGATTGCTCTGCTACAAACACTTCTTCTGTCATAGTGCCAAAATCAATTACCTCAGAAAGCCATTCCCCGGGATATGCCTCCTCGAAACTGACCTGTACTCCTGTTGACTGGTATTTTACCGCCTTGCATTGAGTCCCAGAGGACATACACTTGACTACAACTTGTATGTGGCTAGTCATTGTGATAACCTCAATGCGTGAGATCATACCCACTGACACGTTTTTCGTATTCCCCTCATTAGCACTACTACTCGACGATCGCGTATTACCATATCCCCTTTTTCTATTGTACCTGTTAGAGCCAATAAATTTGATCCATGCCTGGGCTTCCTGGACCCAGAGGGTGTCCCCATATTTGAGACCCACCACCTGGATCCACCCATTGTTGTACCGATTCTAACCATGAAAGGGCCTACCCAACGGGTATCTCTATGGCCACCTTTGGTTGGCGTAACCTCTGGTAACTTCACCATTACCAGTTGCTGCTCCAGTGCAGAGGTGTTAATGCAATCAAAACTAGCCCTCTTTCGCCTCATACGAGGTTTAGGCTTGCTTGGTCCAACTTGACCTACATTTACAGGACATACATTCCCCGTTTCATTTAACAATTTGGGCGGCACAACATCTGCACTATTGACATTCATGGTTGCGGCACACTAAAAGGTAAGGCCGTTCAGCACATCCATTCCAAGGATGCCGTCATATGGGCGATCCGCAAAGGTGTAAAGCATGAATGTGTGCGGCCCCTTATGACGTCTTTAGATACTCACCACCAGCGTCACAATGAGCAAAACGAAAAATAAAGCAATGAAACGATGAGCAGTTTCATTTTATTGAAAATAATACAGGAAAGCATAAAGGAATATTTGATAAAGAGTTTACGAAGAACTATGGGATGACTTCGGAAGGAAATTGAATTCTTGCGTCGGAGCAAAGAAATCAAACAGGGAATGGAAAATAGGGTTAATGGAAAATTTACGCTATCCGCACAATCGCGCGACCAAGATACGTGAAATGATTTTTTAAACCCCCCCCCTCTAACCAGCTGATATACAGGGTGTAAATGGACGACGTTTCACAAATTTAAAGATATGTAGAGGATGAAACTGAGCAAAAAAGTCTAGTCGCGTTTTTCGATCTGAAGCTCTGTTAAAAAGTTATAGCGCTAAGTTAAAATTGCTCAGCGTCTATACCAGAGACAAATGAAAGTAAGAGACTGGCAGTGCCCTATTCATTTTGCTGAGCGCTACTGGTGCCACTGGAAGTGCAGCGATCTCCATTATGGGAATGGCAGAAACGTAAGGTGGCGTATGTTCTCAATGTTATTTCAGCTGTTTTTGTAGATGACTTCAAGAGGTATTAGTAAGCGTAACCTGTTTTCTGATTTTTTTAAAAAAAAAACTTTATTGCATTAACTAACGATAACGTATACTTTTAATGACTTTCAATAGCTGATTCAATGCCTTACGAATTTTTAAAAGAGCGAGTACAACTCGCAACTCCTATCGTTATTGTAACAATGGAGGCTTAACCAGAGACAAGTGAAAGCATAGATGAAGAAAAATGAAGAATAAGAGTTTGGCTTCCAAATCGTACGCCTAATAAGATGTATCCACTTTTTACGAAGAATGTCATCCTTTGGAAATCTATTGTGCAAATATTATACCTGGTTATACGAGCTTGGTGCTCATTTATTGAGTGACAGTTGTTTTTTTAATGCATTCATCACAATAAAAATGTTTATCACAATACTTATCTTTATTGAAATATCAATTAGATGTTTATACTTTAAAAAATTTAACAAGCTGTGTCACAAAATTATTTTAAGAAAATAAAAATGTCATTTTAATTTTTGTTTATCTGACAATAATGGAATGTTGATAAAGTCAGAACATTTAAACTGGGAAGATATTTAAAAGTGTTTCTTACTATTGATAAACAAACCTAACATAATTTATCAAATTTTAGCTAATGATTTTAAAATTTTAAATTAAAAGAAAATCTGGCAACCTAAAATACTTTTAAAAGGTACTCAATTCTTTTTTAAACAAAAAAAGGAAGAAATAATTCTCAGTTGAATAAAATAATTGGACCAGTTTATTAATCCAAATATTGTAATAAACTATTAACATATTATTAATACACATGATTACTTGTGAAATGAAATATTGGATCCTTTTAAAAAACGATTTGTGCAATTATATGCACAACAACTGACAGGCATGTTTTTTCTTTCATAAATTATGAAACAATAGATTCGCGCCAGAACAACAATGAGGGTTATTTTAAAAGAGGGGGGGGGGAGGTTACTTTCGCTTATCTTTTCTCATTTCGATCTGTATCTGTTTTTTGCTTTTTTCTTTATATTTTTATTAAAAAGCAATTAATTTACGAAAATTCTCATTTATAAATTATAATTTTAAAGTAAATAAAATAAAACATACAGTTCATTAATTATAATCCAAATTATTGTTGATATGTATATTTTATTTTATTTACCTTAAATAAAGAGACAAGAGAAAGTAACCTTAATATGGTCCGGTGAGTTATTATTATACTCCATATCAAAGGTAATTTGATATAATTTGTATATTTTATTTTATTTACTTTAAAATTATAATTTATAGAGGAGAATTTTCCTAGTTAATTGTTTAATATAATATCTTCCTGCTTTTTCATTTAAACTATTTTTTTTAAATTTATGTTTAAAAATAACTTTATTTATCATCAAATAACTTTTTATCAGATGGGCCGATATGAATGATTATTTTTTTGTTTAATAGAGCAAGTTTTTCTGATGGGTCATAATAAATTCATCGAGATATCTTAGGTAGATATTAGAAAAAATAAATGTTTGCGATTGATTCACATGTATTGCCTACGGAAATTTCATACATTGTTACATCATCCTACCTAGTCATAATTAGGGGCTTGTTATTGGTAGAAATGCGATTAAAGATGACTACTTATGACGTTTTAACAATGCATGACGTTTCCGCGCTCAGGCCTTGTCTTTAGGTGGTGTTGCTCGAGTAGTACTGTACGACGTCACAAAGATGCAGCGCGTTTAGTCAAAACAATTGCACATAAAACAACTGTAGAACTGCGTGTTTTCAATTGTTGAAACAATGTCCTAATCAAAAAGCATTTCAGTCTATTCCACTTATAAAAATAATGAACTGCGCCACTAATTGAGATTAAATGACGTTTCGCCGGGTTTTCAGCAAATTTCGCGTGATGTTTAGACCCTTAATATTTTAGTTTTGAACATTTTGCATAAGGAACATTAAGTTTGTTATCTTTGTTATCATAACCAAGAATTATAAAATTAATTTTATTTTCAACGATGGGACATCTGAACATAGCCGCAATCACGTGATTAATCAAGAACTTGTCATCAGTCAGACATTTAGAAACACCCTATTTATGTGAGGTTTTTATTCCTATAAAGACGGAGTCAATATATACGACCAAATGGGCTGAAATTGGCATGTTTTCTGGATGGTACGGACTCTCCAGTAAGAACGGAGTCTGGTCCCGTTAAGTCTGTACAAACAAGGATTTACTGTATATGTAGCATTTCCATTTTATTTTATAATTTAATATTAAACGCGCCGCCACACTTTTACCTTTAAAATTTTATTTTTTACTTTTTAAATTAAAAGTGTGTGTGCTTAAAATGATCTTTTTATATTTTTTATTTTGGCATATATTCCATACAAAATTTATTAAAATAATAAAGTAAATAATTTGACATCGAATGCAGCTGTTAAGCTTGGCAACTCATTACTACAATTTGTCTCCGTTATCTCGAGCCCAAGTTCGAATTGCGCAGGTGCCTCTGCGCATGTATCCCGTCGCGAGTTACCATGATGACGTGACGCCTCTAGTGTCTTTTTTTTACTGCTCTTTCCAGTGAGGGAGCCAGATGACTCATCTGGAGCAGTCACTACGTCAAACAATGTAAAGCGTAAACAAATGTCAGCAAAGCCTAGTGACAAATTCAGAAATCTGGGAACTACATGACCACGCGGAAATACTTCTGCAAAAATAGACTGCGCAGAACGGCCTGATTAATTTGAACTTGAGCTCAAGATAACGGAGACGGACTATAGACCCTTCGCCTAATTTATGCGTGACGTCAGCGCGCCTGCGCTCTGGAGGCTAACCGATTCAAGACTACTTCCGCCCGAGTTTCCGCTATCATTTTCCCACTGAATACAGCTGATTGTCTAGCCATGGCTTACAGATTGATGATCTGAAACGCTTAAAAAACCTGAATTGATTAATATTGAATGGTTTAGCTGAAAACGAAAAACCTGCCAATCTGCGTATGAAAAAAAATGAAATAATGGAATGGATCATTTCACGAAATGAAGTAACAAGTTTCGAAGCAGAAACAGAGTGCGTGTCCCCGACTGGCACATCGTTTCCCGATATTAATTCTCATTTTATGTGCCAGAGTATTCGCATCTCATTCCCGATGCTAATACCACAGAATATCATATTATTATGTGCCATTCTTATAATGTTTCCATGTGTATGCATGTGTCTGTCTGATTGCTTTCCATAGACCTGATGTGTTCGTACGATTCCCCAGTGTGCGATGCGCAGTGGCTTTCAAAAAATGATGGCGTCTTGGTTAGCCAGGCATCGCCGACGATGTTTTTTCGTGCCATTTACAAAATTGTTTTCAGCCATCTACAAAAATTATATCACTAAACTGGCGATGTAAGTTGTTTTAAAGCCTCTCGAGTTAATTGAAGCAAGTATTTATAAAAAAAATTCTTATTTACAACACTAGTGGTATCGCGCCGACGGGAGAGGGTGTGTGTGTGTGTGTGTGGGGGGGGGGGGGTTTACTCGAGCCCTCGAGATTTTTTTTATGGCTGTATTTCTCCTTCTAGATTATAAAAGGTATTATTCTATTTCTTATGGAATTATTTCCTCTAATATATAATATTAAAATGCACATTTGCTTCTCAACTTTAGTGTAAACTTTTTAAATAAGGAAACTTTTTAAATAAGAAAATTACTTTATAATAAAAGTGGAAATATGGGTGGAACAATTTATAATAATAACAATTTTTTGGGAACTAATGACTAATGTATTAACAATTTTGATACATGTTTGATAACATCAGAACTAAATATTTCTTTACGATACGAATATGTAATTATTTTGTTTGAAAATTTGTTATGTGCTGGAATCACTGATAGTTTATGGGTTATAGAAACAGTTTTATAGTGGTCTACCTTTGTGTAAATTAACAGTTTATGGCTTACCCTTTGTTACGCAGTCATGATGCAATATTGCTAGATATAAGGTTGGAACATTTTTGTTGTACCGTTGTACTCGTATATTATGCGCATCGAAATCCACTGGCTGAATGATGGTTGATCACTGGTTGAAATGATGGTATATCGTTGATTCCTGGTTGATTGATGGAGTTTCGTTGATCACTGGTTGGGTGATGGATTTTCGTTGATCACAGTTGAGAATGTGAGAAGTTATGGGAAGTAAAATTGATCACATCGAGCAATAGTCCATCATGACTGCCTAACAAAATTATTATAAGTTGAGACGCAAATGTATGTTTTAAATTTAGTCGTCAGTCATATACCTCAACTGTATCCTGTATTAATATTAATATTAAAATGTGTACATCAATAACAAAATAATCGTTAAATTTTCCAAGCAATAAAATTAATAATACGAAAACCAGTCAATCGATAACTTTCAGTAAAGAAATATACCCAAATTGATTTAAAAACTGTTTTATAAATATAGCAGAATTAAAACTACACCAAGACTAATTTCATTATCAAAATCAGTTTAAGAAAATATAATCAGTAAGAGTAGGAAAAAAAACCGCGCATTGAAGACCATGTCCTCTAGCATATACAACATCCAACATCTTAGCAGGATGAAGCATTTTAACACGCTGAAAGAGAAAATAAAAATATTAATATAACCAGGCCTGAATTATATTAAAATTAAAAAAATTAAAGTAAATGCTGATTTATAGTAGAATACAAGCGGGATGAGTATCAACTAGTGAGTACTCAGGTCTTCCGGAAGTTCTTTTGACTCGGTTGAAGTGTAGTGCGCATGCGTCCTGTCGTCACGCATAAATTAGGAGAATCCCTAATAGTAAACAGTGAGAACAGAGTGAACTTCCGGTTTTCCGGGAAGTTGATTTTCCACCTACAATGAATGATGCGCATGCGCGAGTGACAGCGTGAATAATGCTATAGGTGGATGTCACTTCTATGTTTATATTCTGCTGGTTTATTTTCTGGAGCAGACTCTAGAGACAATGTTGCCAGATATAGTACGTTTAATCAAAAAGCTTGGCTTTGTATTGTATGTAGTACTTTCGTATTTTTGAAATTTCTAGTATTCTAGTATCCTTATTAAGGGAGGTTTATTGCACCACATAAACCTCCAATTCAAGAAAGTCCTCTCTCATTCACGATTCAAGAAGGCCCTCTCTAAATTGTCTACTGATGATGTTGGTAGCATAAACTGTGCAAATTTAGGGATTAAGCAGTTGCTTCTTGGTCAATTTTGCTGACATTGAACAAATGGTAAAGAACTGGTCCTTGATTGAAAATGATAGTGTTTATTAGAAGCCTACATACTTCGAAATGCACTTCTTTCTCAGGGCAGGTAACGACTACAACCGTGCATGTACCTACTAGTAATGGGCGATACTTTGGTATCGAATATTGGGTATCGAATATATGTCAGCATCGAATCCCAGAGTAACAAATATCTTATAATACTCGATACAATTAGATACCGACGGAATATTCATATTCGATACCAAAAAGTACAGAACAAAGGTAAAAATAAATAAATTAAGCACCCAGGAAGAAGTACAGAGTACGGAACTGGAAGGTGACAGCACTGAATCATCCTCATATAATTTTTGCAGTTCACATCACATGTTATATAAGTGCCGAGCATCAGATTATGAAAACCAACATTCAGGAGCAGTTGGTAATGATGCATAGCATTCATTTCTTGCGCAATATTTCAGCTCATCATCATTATGTTTTTTGTTTTATGACTTAATTTAATTTATTAATAATATGATTTATTAATGTCGGTAATTATTTTATTGTTTCTTATTAATATCTTTAATGTTGTTAATTTTCGCCACCAGGCGTCAGGCTGTTGTGTAATTTATTGCGCATGTGTACAAAACGTTATTCTTTTTCAGTTCATTAAAAAACCTGTTGTTCATGCTAAAACCTCTGCCTCCTTTTTCTCCTCGAAAACACCTAAAATCACTCTGCAGCCGCCTAAAACAACATTGGTTATGGGCTCAGCAACTGCGAAGACTGCGCCATAAGTAAGACAAAAAGATATAATTCAAGAAAACGTTTAAAAGCAAATATACGTTTAATAACGGCAGAGAACTTTCGTTTCCAAACACAATCACAAGATGGCGGAAACTGGCAGCATAAATGCGAACCTCGTCAATGCGATTCCGAAACTGAATGACAGCAATTACATGACATGGAAGTATGTAATGAAAAATACGCTACTCAGTAAAGGACTAATGAAAGTTATTACTGAACCAAAGAAGGATCCCCCAACCGACGAGCAGAGTCAGCAGGTAAAAAAGGATTATGAAAACTGGAAAATGAGAAGTTACGAAGCCTTAACAATCCTGACATGTGCAATGGATCCAAGTGAAATAGCGCTGATTTTGAACTTCAACCACCCGAAAGATGTGTGGGAAGACATACAAAAGAGACACGAAGGTAGTTTAGAAAGGAATCGGATAACGTTGAGAAGCAAAATTGCAAGACTGAAAATGGAAAAAGGAGAAGAATGGAGAACCTATATTAAGCGAGGTAGAAAGCTGAATGAAGAAGCCAAGACTTTAGACATGGGTATGAATGATGTAGAATTAATTAATTGCCTACTTGAAGGACTACCACCCAAATTTTATCACGTTGCCAGGAAGGTAGAAGGCATGAAAAATGTTACCATGGAAGATGTTGAGTTTGCCTTTCTGAAGGAAGAAGGACGTAAAGACTTTGTTGAGAGAGAGACTGCTTACAAGACACAGATCTCGAAAAAGTGCTTCACTTGCGGCAAGATTGGACATTTAAGCGCCCAATGTTGGTACAACCCGAACAGGAAGAACAACTTTGATGAAAAAGGGAACCAGCGAAATTGTCATCCAGCAAGAGGAAACCAAGAAACATTGAAGCAAAAGAAGGGATTCCAAGCGAACAATAAAAGATACTATCAAGGAAAGGGTGAACGCAACAATACAAATGAAATGGCAAAACGAGCAGAAGAATATGAAGGAATGGAAAGAGCATGGACTGTCAAGACGACCATGATGGATTCACCGAATGAAAACGAAGAACATCTGGTAATCGATTCGGGAGCCACGGCACACATGACAGCATCAGAAGACTTACTCGAAGAGACAATGCCGGATAAAAGAACAATTATTGTAGCGAATAGGGAGAGAATGAAATCCAAATCAAAGGGCACCATTGAAATCACCACAGGTGAAACAAATGAACCAATCAAGTTGAGAGAAGTCCTGTACGTCCCAAATATTGACGGTAACCTCTTATCGGTAAATCAATTAGTAGATGATGACATGAAGATCATTCTGGATAAAAGTGGCGGAAGGATAATAAATGGCAAGAGAACTGTTGTTGCCACAATCAATCGAAAGGATGGATTTTTCATTTTGAATGCTTTAGAAGAAAATGCCCAAAAGGCTGATAGCAGAAGGCAAAGCCAAAGATACTCTGAAAAGATGATATGGCACCAGAGAATGGGTCATGTAAACGAATACTATCTTGATCGGATGAAGAAACAGAACATAGTAAGAGATCTCAAATATAAAGAGAGCAAAATGGAAACATGTGAAATATGCATTAAATCAAAACAAACGCAGAAATCATTCAAAAGAGTAACTGAAGAAAGGACATATCAACCCCTTGAAATGTTACATACTGACCTAATCAGCCCTCTTCAAATCAAATCCAAAGGCGGAGCCAACTATATACTCACTATTGTTGATGACTACAGCAGAAAAATGTTTACATTCTTTCTTGAAAATAAACATGAAACCACAAGCATAATAGAAAATTTTATAATGCAAGTAGAGAACAGACTCAATAAGAGAGTAAAGACAATACGAAGTGATAATGGAACCGAATACATCAACTAAGCATTCATGGAGATGTGCAAGAAAAAAGGGATCGAACACCAACTATCAGTCCCCTACTGTCCGCAAAGCAATGGTATTGCCGAGCGAGCTAATAGAACCATTATTGAAGGAACAAGAGCATTACTATTGGACAGTATGTTACCAACTGAATTTTGGGCAGAGGCTGTTGCTACAGCAACTCACGTTAAAAACTTTACTCCTGCAAAACTAGAAAAACGATTAAGTCCGGAAGAACTATTTGAAGGACGGAAACCTACAGCTACCTACCTAAGAAGATTTGGTTGCTTATGTTACATGTTTGTACCAAAAGAAAAACGAAACAAATTAGATGCGAAATACAAACCAGGAATCTTTGTTGGATATTCCAAAAAACGAAAAGCCTACCGAGTATTTAACGTTGAAACTGACAAGATTGAAGAAACAAGGTCATGCAAGTTTCTAGAAGAACAAAATGGAGTACAGCTACTCAACGATCTCCAGAGAGATATTGATGATCATTACGTAAATATCGACATGCAATTCCCGGCAGACTTATCACAGATTGAAAACCAAAACCACCAAGTGGCAACAGGTTTACCTGAAGAAGTTCTACACGAGGAAAGTCTACATGAAGAAAATGAAATGAACCGAGTTGAAAGTGACACTGGCTTTAACAACTCAACAACATCGGAAATGTTATGTCCAACAATTAGAAGATCTTCACGAATCCGAAATAACATCATGAGAGGAATCAATCCCCGGTACAACCCTGATGAGTACACCGACGGTAGTGAATTTGATGACATTGAACTAGTACGAAAAGCCTACACTCCAGAGAGGCTATCAACTGTGAGGACAGTGATCTATGGAAAATTGCCATGATGGAAGAGTATGATTCACTAAAAGGCACGAAGTATGGGAATTAGAAAAACCCAACAGTGTTGTCAAACCCATAAAATCTAAGTGGATTTATAAAACGAAACTCAATCCAGACGGATCAATTAGTAAGCGAAAAGCTCGATTAGTAGCTATGGGATGCGGACAAAGCTATGGCGTGAATTATGAACAAACATACGCACCTGTTATGAGACCAGAATCATTCAGAATCCTGATAGCAATTGCCATAATAAAAGGCTGGATAATGCGACATGCTGATGTCAAGACTGCCTTTTTGTACGGAAAACTAAAGGAAAAGGTATATATGACACAACCACAAGGATTCGAAGACCAAAAACATCCTGGTAAGTTATGTAGATTAAGACAAGCTATCTATGGACTCAAGCAATCTGGAAAGGCATGGTTTGAAAGTATCACAACTTGTTTAAGGAAAACCCATTTCTATCAATCAAAATATGACAAATGTGTATTTAAGATCAAAAGAAAAACTGTACATTGGATTACACGTCGATGATATGCTTATTGTTGCCAGCTCAGAACATTTCTACAATGACATAATGAAAAACTTAAACAAAGAATATGAGCTGATTGATCTTGGTAAAACGAGTTACATCTTAGGAATAGAGGTGAAACAAACTGAAGAAGGAGTTAAATTGACCCAAGAACTGCAAATCCAGCAAGTATTGAAACGTTTTAACATGGAAGAATCACGACCAATATCTACACCAATGGACAGGAATGAAAGATTCTCATCCAATGATTCACCACCAGCAGATGAAAAACAGTTACAAGAGATACTAGGAAGCTTAATGTACATTAGCACCAGTACGAGACCTGATCTCAGTCAACCGATAAGTATGTTATCAAGATTTCTTAAGAACCCCAACGTGGAACATATAAATGCTGCGAAAAGGGTATTGAGATATGTGAAAACAACTAAGGATTTAGGTGTCGAATTCACTAAAGGCGACAATAACGATCTAACAGGATATGTAGATGCAGACTTTAAAGATGGAATCACAAAAAATGCAAGATCCACTACAGGATACTGTTTTATGATAGGAAAAAATCTGATATGTTGGAAGTCAAGAAGACAAGAGACCACTGCACTATCAACATGTGATGCTGAGTTAACAGCGATCTGCGAAGCCGTAAGGGAACTAACATGGCTACGAGGATTTCTTGAGGAAATCACAGGAAAAGAGTTCACCGGCGAGAAAACCACTCTCTACAACGACAACCAAGCAGCTATCAACGCGTGCAAAAATGGTAACACCACCAATCGCACGAGACACCTGGCTCGAAAAGTTGCATTTGTGCATGAGAAAATCAGTGACAACAAATTAGACTTGAAATACCTGACTACAAGGGAAACCCCAGCCGATTGTCTAACGAAAGGACTAAGTAAAGAATCTCTTGAAAAATGCCTATTGAAGATGGGTGTGAAGTAAGAAACCCCAAGATTAAGATCACAACAAAATCAGGGGGATTTGTTATGTTTTTTGTTTTATGACTTAATTTAATTTATTAATAATATGATTTATTAATGTCGGTAATTATTTTATTGTTTCTTATTAATATCTTTAATGTTGTTAATTTTCGCCACCAGGCGTCAGGCTGTTGTGTAATTTATTGCGCATGTGTACAAAACGTTATTCTTTTTCAGTTCATTAAAAAACCTGTTGTTCATGCTAAAACCTCTGCCTCCTTTTTCTCCTCGAAAACACCTAAAATCACTCTGCAGCCGCCTAAAACAACACTGATCCATTTCAGTATTGGGAAATATAACAAAGTCAGTTTCCCAGAATTTTCTCGTATGCTCAAAAAAGTTTTTATGCATTCTTGCTACGTCCGTCCAATCAGAGCATTTGTTTTCCAAAGGTTGTGAAATCATGACCAAAAAAGAAACAGATTAGCACCAAAAGGGCTAGACCAGCTAACTTTTTTATCGCACTTTCCACAAACTGTTATCTTGAATCTCTGAGTTTTAATAAATAATTTTCATGCACCAGAATAAAACAGGAATGTAAATATGTTGAAAATGAAAATCAAACGTGTGAAAAATTCCATGCAAATAGTGGTTTTGCAATTTTTTTGATTGGCATATCATTTAACATTGTTTTTTATCACGAATTTTTTATAAGAGAAATTAGTGAAAAATTGTAATCGCTTAATTTGGAGTCGTGGATAGAGAAAGGAGTATATGAGTTTAATGTTCAAAATTGATACGACGGGTAGTGCAATATTTACTGATGCCATTCAAGCTGCAATTGCACGAAGGGAGATACGAGCTTCAATACTCAATTGCTGAGAGAAAAAATCCTGGAAGTGATCTCCAGAGAGAGAGACATGAGACACTGCCTTTGGCTGACGTGAGAAAGTCCAATTTATCGTCAGCTTTCTCACCCTTGGGTGATGATTCGGAAAATTCGTAATTAGCAACAGTCTGACAGCTTTTACTTGCCTGAGATTCAGGGCGAGCACAATATCCTCTATGATCATTGGCAATGGCCCTCTTCTTCGGAGTCGAAGGCAGCTGATTCACCTTTACACTAGATATTGAAATATCGCTTAATTCTGCGGCTGGGCATCGGTCGCTAAGTTGCACGCTTCCATTTCTAATAGAGACCAGTTAACCGTGGAAGTTACTCGCATATGTCGATCTCAGGAATGTCTTCCTCAGGAACTCATGGACGGTATGCTTCTTTCCTCCGCTCGCCATCTTCTCCAAATGCTCCCCTCTGAATCTTCCTTCCTCTAATCCACCTTTTATTCCAGTTTTTAATGAGCCGTTCTTGCATGTTCGTTCTTTCCTCCAATGAACGGTTAGCTTCGTCTTTCTCGATTCTTCTGTCAGATCTATTCTTCTTAACAGGTGGCAGATAGTTGCTTCTTTCTTCTTTTACTTGTTTCTTCCATCGTTTTCTTTCTTCCCATTTCTTTTGGTGAAGAATCAGATCGTCGAATTTTTTTGTTGCTTTCTCTGATCGAATTCGACGATCTGACATTTTTACTAACTATCGAATATCGTGGGAGTATCCAATATTAGTATCGAATAATTTTTTAATATTCGACACTACTATCGAATATCGTCGATCCAGATATCTCCCTTCACTACCACTGAATATATGGCAATTGTGCAACAACCTGGGGAAACCTACTCTGTTCTGATTGGTGGACTTACTGAGGTAACATATGGAAAGGCTACTAAAGGGATAGTAATACAGTTATATTTATTGGGATTGGGATGAGCTCGTTAAGGTATGCTGTGGTCTGTTTTTTGTGGTTGATGATCCTGTTCACAACATCGAGAATACTGTTTTTTCAAAATTGGTTTGATTGTTCATAACATTAACTTCAGGTATTTCCTGATTTCGAAGGCCTCGAAACTCAGGATTTTTATGGTCCTTCTCAAATTTTAGTATGGTCATGATATCCTGGATTGGTCTGAACTGGTGCCCCATTATTATGAGGTGGTCCGCGAAAGCAAACATGTCATCGCCATTGATCCAAGCCCTGCAGTGCTCACTGAAACGCTTCTTGAAGGTCCTCTTCATCGAGCCTATGTATTTATTTTCGCGCATGTGGGACATGTGAGTTTATATAGCCCACCTGCTTGTATTCATCGCTAGAGTCCTTATGTCTTCTCGGGTTGAGTTCGTATCTACATTTATTTTTTGTTTTAACGGCTAATTTTACGTCTCTTTCAAGGAAAATGTTCGATATCCTTGATATCTCTGGGTCAATGTATGTAAAGGTGACAAATTTCTGATTGGTGTCCAGCATCGTTTGAGTCTTGGGCTTAATCTTAGAGTTGCATTTGCCCTATAAAGTATTGAGCGGGTGAGAAGGATTTCTTCTTTCTTGTTCTATCGATGTGTGTGTTGTAGTGGGTGGTTCGAACCAAAACTGATGATATTGCTAGTAGTGGTGGGATAAAGATAGATACTGAACAATGAATTGAGATGACGAGGAAGTTTATGCTGCCGTGCGTTTCTTCTTCCATTGTGTATGAAAGATTTAGACAGAACTCATTAAAAAGATATTGGAGGTGGTCCATACACGTCTTACTTTGGTCGAATATGATGATTATCTCGTCAACATAGCGTGAATAAAACAACACGGATTTGGAAACCAATAATAGCGTAGAGTATATATCCTCCAATGTATATAGGAATGCCTCAGAGATAGTTGCACTAATGGGGGAACCATACCGATTGACTGGGAAATACCCGAAATTTTTACTCTCCAAGGAAATAGTATGTAACAACGCCATGTCCCCTCTCATCAACATATACAACTTTAGTCGGGAATATAAAGCTAAGGGACGAAGGTTGAGGGACTGATATTAAAAGTGGTTGACTCATTGACATAACACGCACAAACTTAATAAATTAGACACCTTTTATTATGAACTGTTAAAGAAATATTCGAATGCAAAACATTACTCAACTCAAGAGGGGCCTCTTAATCATGCTCAACAACAATAGCAGGAGTCATTCAGCTGACACGGACACATGCTGTCCTAACAAATTAAAGGGAAAAAAACGAAAAGTTTCGTCAGTGGCTGGGGCAATAAGATACTGCATTTTGACTCCAGAACGCAGGGTACAGGTCCAACAACACACAGGGTACACTTGGAGTAGCGACGAGCAGTATGGAAGCAATAACAAAACAATTGCGCGCTGCACAAAAGACACGGGACTAACAGTCTACCTTTGACGTTGGAGAACGTCACATGGTTCTTTTATACCTGCGCCCACAACTGCGACAGATCGGGAAGAACCACTGAAACCCCTAAACATGCGACTTTGTGCAGATCACAGCGCCGTTAATAGAGTTTTGTGTTTACTTGATACCTCCCTCTCGTGGTGCCACCGTTCTCAAATAAATGCTATGCGTGTCGCTGAGCAAGCGTATGCAATGTCAAACCAGTGCCCATCATCTCTGCTCAGTGTGCATAAACCGCTTAACAGAGTCAACAACGTGTTTCCCCTTGAGGCTTCATTGCCCCCAACCATGAACTTAGATTCTAACTTAAATTTACTACAATAAACGCTTGTAGCACAAGCACCACAATCTTCTGAACAACTGGAGAAACACTCACGCAGAACTGCTTTCTCGCAGAACTTAAACAGAATCTGTAACACGCAAAATGGGCGGGTGAGGTTGTTCTTTTTCAATGTAGACACACATTATAACAATTCTTGTGCCAAGCGTAGAAGAACAACTCAGGGTCTCGCGTCGAGGAATTTAAGTAAGAAAAGGTCACTCACCATTATGTCGTCATCAAAACGGGCAGGAAAGGATGTGGCTGCTTAAACAGCGATACTTGTTTATGAGTCGTGATGCAATGTGATGGCGTCTGGACGATTCGAACGTCGTCAATAAAGATAAATTCTCACGATGTTTTTTTTTAACGCAAAATTTCAAAAAAACTCAATTTATATGTCATCAATTAAAAGATGCCCAAACAGAGCTTAAACCTATTGTTAAGACAAAGTATATTATCGGAAATCCATCCATATCGAAAATTCTGATGAGTTTTCAAGGCTTAAGGTGTCCGCAACGTCATGACTGCCGATGAAAGGGACCTCTCTCTCCCCTCTCCAAAAGCAACCTCAATCATACCTTTCCAACAAAAAGAATCTCGTCGTCAAGACGATTTTTATTATAACAATTAACTTCAGGGAGGCTATCACAGCTTCTCAGAAATCTCATCTGAGACAACAATGCT
>JAHWFO010030897.1:0-16661 GCA_023313115.1 Rhysida immarginata | reverse complement strand
CCCCCCCCCCCCCGACAGCGGCATTCGCTGTTGCTTTAAACTTTTAAAACAACATGAATGCGTTGTATGGAATGAAACACAGTAAAATAAACAACAATAGAAATGATAAAAGTTACATTCATTGCAAAAATTATGTTTAAAAAAAATAAGTCAACGAAATTTTACTACTAGTGCAACAAATACAAGAGAAAAAAAAATAAAAAAAATTCCCACCGGATCTATGTAACATTTCACACTAACATGAAATTTCACACACGACAGACGAAAATTTAAAAAATTTCTGTTTAAATTTAAAAGGCGTTTTTTTTTTCCTTTTTTTTCCCAATAAACATTAAAAACCCAGAAATTCCCACAGAATATTTATAATTAAAACCAGAAACAATTAAGCCCGAGGTGTAAAAAACAAAGCACAGCCACTCGTATGCATATTATCACAAACTATTTACAACGTGAGCTTTACAGTTCACAAAAACCTAACCGTTGTCCCTTATCCAAGAACGCTCATCATGTCGACCCAACTTCTACTTCACTACCCCACGTTGGTTACACTTGCTCTCAGCAACATATAACTGCTTATTTGCTAATGGTGGCAAATATGGTTGACTGACATTCTCGAAACTCAGCCCCGGACTATATTCACCCACTTACCGGTCGTCACCTCGCTGCTCCACTTCGTTAACCCATCTATCATTATCCCTGGTTCTCTAACTACTCCTTATTATTGCCTTACCAACATGTGCCTTTCTTTTATTCGCCCCCTCCTTGTTTCCCATTTTCGTATGTCTCACAGGCTCCTTTGCCTCATAATCCACTGTTCCAAATTTTCCGCCAGACGATTGCTCTGCTACAAACACTTCTTCTGTCATAGTGCCAAAATCAATTACCTCAGAAAGCCATTCCCCGGGATATGCCTCCTCGAAACTGACCTGTACTCCTGTTGACTGGTATTTTACCGCCTTGCATTGAGTCCCAGAGGACATACACTTGACTACAACTTGTATGTGGCTAGTCATTGTGATAACCTCAATGCGTGAGATCATACCCACTGACACGTTTTTCGTATTCCCCTCATTAGCACTACTACTCGACGATCGCGTATTACCATATCCCCTTTTTCTATTGTACCTGTTAGAGCCAATAAATTTGATCCATGCCTGGGCTTCCTGGACCCAGAGGGTGTCCCCATATTTGAGACCCACCACCTGGATCCACCCATTGTTGTACCGATTCTAACCATGAAAGGGCCTACCCAACGGGTATCTCTATGGCCACCTTTGGTTGGCGTAACCTCTGGTAACTTCACCATTACCAGTTGCTGCTCCAGTGCAGAGGTGTTAATGCAATCAAAACTAGCCCTCTTTCGCCTCATACGAGGTTTAGGCTTGCTTGGTCCAACTTGACCTACATTTACAGGACATACATTCCCCGTTTCATTTAACAATTTGGGCGGCACAACATCTGCACTATTGACATTCATGGTTGCGGCACACTAAAAGGTAAGGCCGTTCAGCACATCCATTCCAAGGATGCCGTCATATGGGCGATCCGCAAAGGTGTAAAGCATGAATGTGTGCGGCCCCTTATGACGTCTTTAGATACTCACCACCAGCGTCACAATGAGCAAAACGAAAAATAAAGCAATGAAACGATGAGCAGTTTCATTTTATTGAAAATAATACAGGAAAGCATAAAGGAATATTTGATAAAGAGTTTACGAAGAACTATGGGATGACTTCGGAAGGAAATTGAATTCTTGCGTCGGAGCAAAGAAATCAAACAGGGAATGGAAAATAGGGTTAATGGAAAATTTACGCTATCCGCACAATCGCGCGACCAAGATACGTGAAATGATTTTTTAAACCCCCCCCCTCTAACCAGCTGATATACAGGGTGTAAATGGACGACGTTTCACAAATTTAAAGATATGTAGAGGATGAAACTGAGCAAAAAAGTCTAGTCGCGTTTTTCGATCTGAAGCTCTGTTAAAAAGTTATAGCGCTAAGTTAAAATTGCTCAGCGTCTATACCAGAGACAAATGAAAGTAAGAGACTGGCAGTGCCCTATTCATTTTGCTGAGCGCTACTGGTGCCACTGGAAGTGCAGCGATCTCCATTATGGGAATGGCAGAAACGTAAGGTGGCGTATGTTCTCAATGTTATTTCAGCTGTTTTTGTAGATGACTTCAAGAGGTATTAGTAAGCGTAACCTGTTTTCTGATTTTTTTAAAAAAAAAACTTTATTGCATTAACTAACGATAACGTATACTTTTAATGACTTTCAATAGCTGATTCAATGCCTTACGAATTTTTAAAAGAGCGAGTACAACTCGCAACTCCTATCGTTATTGTAACAATGGAGGCT
This sequence comes from Rhysida immarginata, assembly GCA_023313115.1. Taxonomy (NCBI): domain Eukaryota; kingdom Metazoa; phylum Arthropoda; class Chilopoda; order Scolopendromorpha; family Scolopendridae; genus Rhysida; species Rhysida immarginata. The sequence continues at coordinate 14,300 of JAHWFO010030897.1, read as the reverse complement.
TAACCAGAGACAAGTGAAAGCATAGATGAAGAAAAATGAAGAATAAGAGTTTGGCTTCCAAATCGTACGCCTAATAAGATGTATCCACTTTTTACGAAGAATGTCATCCTTTGGAAATCTATTGTGCAAATATTATACCTGGTTATACGAGCTTGGTGCTCATTTATTGAGTGACAGTTGTTTTTTTAATGCATTCATCACAATAAAAATGTTTATCACAATACTTATCTTTATTGAAATATCAATTAGATGTTTATACTTTAAAAAATTTAACAAGCTGTGTCACAAAATTATTTTAAGAAAATAAAAATGTCATTTTAATTTTTGTTTATCTGACAATAATGGAATGTTGATAAAGTCAGAACATTTAAACTGGGAAGATATTTAAAAGTGTTTCTTACTATTGATAAACAAACCTAACATAATTTATCAAATTTTAGCTAATGATTTTAAAATTTTAAATTAAAAGAAAATCTGGCAACCTAAAATACTTTTAAAAGGTACTCAATTCTTTTTTAAACAAAAAAAGGAAGAAATAATTCTCAGTTGAATAAAATAATTGGACCAGTTTATTAATCCAAATATTGTAATAAACTATTAACATATTATTAATACACATGATTACTTGTGAAATGAAATATTGGATCCTTTTAAAAAACGATTTGTGCAATTATATGCACAACAACTGACAGGCATGTTTTTTCTTTCATAAATTATGAAACAATAGATTCGCGCCAGAACAACAATGAGGGTTATTTTAAAAGAGGGGGGGGGGAGGTTACTTTCGCTTATCTTTTCTCATTTCGATCTGTATCTGTTTTTTGCTTTTTTCTTTATATTTTTATTAAAAAGCAATTAATTTACGAAAATTCTCATTTATAAATTATAATTTTAAAGTAAATAAAATAAAACATACAGTTCATTAATTATAATCCAAATTATTGTTGATATGTATATTTTATTTTATTTACCTTAAATAAAGAGACAAGAGAAAGTAACCTTAATATGGTCCGGTGAGTTATTATTATACTCCATATCAAAGGTAATTTGATATAATTTGTATATTTTATTTTATTTACTTTAAAATTATAATTTATAGAGGAGAATTTTCCTAGTTAATTGTTTAATATAATATCTTCCTGCTTTTTCATTTAAACTATTTTTTTTAAATTTATGTTTAAAAATAACTTTATTTATCATCAAATAACTTTTTATCAGATGGGCCGATATGAATGATTATTTTTTTGTTTAATAGAGCAAGTTTTTCTGATGGGTCATAATAAATTCATCGAGATATCTTAGGTAGATATTAGAAAAAATAAATGTTTGCGATTGATTCACATGTATTGCCTACGGAAATTTCATACATTGTTACATCATCCTACCTAGTCATAATTAGGGGCTTGTTATTGGTAGAAATGCGATTAAAGATGACTACTTATGACGTTTTAACAATGCATGACGTTTCCGCGCTCAGGCCTTGTCTTTAGGTGGTGTTGCTCGAGTAGTACTGTACGACGTCACAAAGATGCAGCGCGTTTAGTCAAAACAATTGCACATAAAACAACTGTAGAACTGCGTGTTTTCAATTGTTGAAACAATGTCCTAATCAAAAAGCATTTCAGTCTATTCCACTTATAAAAATAATGAACTGCGCCACTAATTGAGATTAAATGACGTTTCGCCGGGTTTTCAGCAAATTTCGCGTGATGTTTAGACCCTTAATATTTTAGTTTTGAACATTTTGCATAAGGAACATTAAGTTTGTTATCTTTGTTATCATAACCAAGAATTATAAAATTAATTTTATTTTCAACGATGGGACATCTGAACATAGCCGCAATCACGTGATTAATCAAGAACTTGTCATCAGTCAGACATTTAGAAACACCCTATTTATGTGAGGTTTTTATTCCTATAAAGACGGAGTCAATATATACGACCAAATGGGCTGAAATTGGCATGTTTTCTGGATGGTACGGACTCTCCAGTAAGAACGGAGTCTGGTCCCGTTAAGTCTGTACAAACAAGGATTTACTGTATATGTAGCATTTCCATTTTATTTTATAATTTAATATTAAACGCGCCGCCACACTTTTACCTTTAAAATTTTATTTTTTACTTTTTAAATTAAAAGTGTGTGTGCTTAAAATGATCTTTTTATATTTTTTATTTTGGCATATATTCCATACAAAATTTATTAAAATAATAAAGTAAATAATTTGACATCGAATGCAGCTGTTAAGCTTGGCAACTCATTACTACAATTTGTCTCCGTTATCTCGAGCCCAAGTTCGAATTGCGCAGGTGCCTCTGCGCATGTATCCCGTCGCGAGTTACCATGATGACGTGACGCCTCTAGTGTCTTTTTTTTACTGCTCTTTCCAGTGAGGGAGCCAGATGACTCATCTGGAGCAGTCACTACGTCAAACAATGTAAAGCGTAAACAAATGTCAGCAAAGCCTAGTGACAAATTCAGAAATCTGGGAACTACATGACCACGCGGAAATACTTCTGCAAAAATAGACTGCGCAGAACGGCCTGATTAATTTGAACTTGAGCTCAAGATAACGGAGACGGACTATAGACCCTTCGCCTAATTTATGCGTGACGTCAGCGCGCCTGCGCTCTGGAGGCTAACCGATTCAAGACTACTTCCGCCCGAGTTTCCGCTATCATTTTCCCACTGAATACAGCTGATTGTCTAGCCATGGCTTACAGATTGATGATCTGAAACGCTTAAAAAACCTGAATTGATTAATATTGAATGGTTTAGCTGAAAACGAAAAACCTGCCAATCTGCGTATGAAAAAAAATGAAATAATGGAATGGATCATTTCACGAAATGAAGTAACAAGTTTCGAAGCAGAAACAGAGTGCGTGTCCCCGACTGGCACATCGTTTCCCGATATTAATTCTCATTTTATGTGCCAGAGTATTCGCATCTCATTCCCGATGCTAATACCACAGAATATCATATTATTATGTGCCATTCTTATAATGTTTCCATGTGTATGCATGTGTCTGTCTGATTGCTTTCCATAGACCTGATGTGTTCGTACGATTCCCCAGTGTGCGATGCGCAGTGGCTTTCAAAAAATGATGGCGTCTTGGTTAGCCAGGCATCGCCGACGATGTTTTTTCGTGCCATTTACAAAATTGTTTTCAGCCATCTACAAAAATTATATCACTAAACTGGCGATGTAAGTTGTTTTAAAGCCTCTCGAGTTAATTGAAGCAAGTATTTATAAAAAAAATTCTTATTTACAACACTAGTGGTATCGCGCCGACGGGAGAGGGTGTGTGTGTGTGTGTGTGGGGGGGGGGGGGTTTACTCGAGCCCTCGAGATTTTTTTTATGGCTGTATTTCTCCTTCTAGATTATAAAAGGTATTATTCTATTTCTTATGGAATTATTTCCTCTAATATATAATATTAAAATGCACATTTGCTTCTCAACTTTAGTGTAAACTTTTTAAATAAGGAAACTTTTTAAATAAGAAAATTACTTTATAATAAAAGTGGAAATATGGGTGGAACAATTTATAATAATAACAATTTTTTGGGAACTAATGACTAATGTATTAACAATTTTGATACATGTTTGATAACATCAGAACTAAATATTTCTTTACGATACGAATATGTAATTATTTTGTTTGAAAATTTGTTATGTGCTGGAATCACTGATAGTTTATGGGTTATAGAAACAGTTTTATAGTGGTCTACCTTTGTGTAAATTAACAGTTTATGGCTTACCCTTTGTTACGCAGTCATGATGCAATATTGCTAGATATAAGGTTGGAACATTTTTGTTGTACCGTTGTACTCGTATATTATGCGCATCGAAATCCACTGGCTGAATGATGGTTGATCACTGGTTGAAATGATGGTATATCGTTGATTCCTGGTTGATTGATGGAGTTTCGTTGATCACTGGTTGGGTGATGGATTTTCGTTGATCACAGTTGAGAATGTGAGAAGTTATGGGAAGTAAAATTGATCACATCGAGCAATAGTCCATCATGACTGCCTAACAAAATTATTATAAGTTGAGACGCAAATGTATGTTTTAAATTTAGTCGTCAGTCATATACCTCAACTGTATCCTGTATTAATATTAATATTAAAATGTGTACATCAATAACAAAATAATCGTTAAATTTTCCAAGCAATAAAATTAATAATACGAAAACCAGTCAATCGATAACTTTCAGTAAAGAAATATACCCAAATTGATTTAAAAACTGTTTTATAAATATAGCAGAATTAAAACTACACCAAGACTAATTTCATTATCAAAATCAGTTTAAGAAAATATAATCAGTAAGAGTAGGAAAAAAAACCGCGCATTGAAGACCATGTCCTCTAGCATATACAACATCCAACATCTTAGCAGGATGAAGCATTTTAACACGCTGAAAGAGAAAATAAAAATATTAATATAACCAGGCCTGAATTATATTAAAATTAAAAAAATTAAAGTAAATGCTGATTTATAGTAGAATACAAGCGGGATGAGTATCAACTAGTGAGTACTCAGGTCTTCCGGAAGTTCTTTTGACTCGGTTGAAGTGTAGTGCGCATGCGTCCTGTCGTCACGCATAAATTAGGAGAATCCCTAATAGTAAACAGTGAGAACAGAGTGAACTTCCGGTTTTCCGGGAAGTTGATTTTCCACCTACAATGAATGATGCGCATGCGCGAGTGACAGCGTGAATAATGCTATAGGTGGATGTCACTTCTATGTTTATATTCTGCTGGTTTATTTTCTGGAGCAGACTCTAGAGACAATGTTGCCAGATATAGTACGTTTAATCAAAAAGCTTGGCTTTGTATTGTATGTAGTACTTTCGTATTTTTGAAATTTCTAGTATTCTAGTATCCTTATTAAGGGAGGTTTATTGCACCACATAAACCTCCAATTCAAGAAAGTCCTCTCTCATTCACGATTCAAGAAGGCCCTCTCTAAATTGTCTACTGATGATGTTGGTAGCATAAACTGTGCAAATTTAGGGATTAAGCAGTTGCTTCTTGGTCAATTTTGCTGACATTGAACAAATGGTAAAGAACTGGTCCTTGATTGAAAATGATAGTGTTTATTAGAAGCCTACATACTTCGAAATGCACTTCTTTCTCAGGGCAGGTAACGACTACAACCGTGCATGTACCTACTAGTAATGGGCGATACTTTGGTATCGAATATTGGGTATCGAATATATGTCAGCATCGAATCCCAGAGTAACAAATATCTTATAATACTCGATACAATTAGATACCGACGGAATATTCATATTCGATACCAAAAAGTACAGAACAAAGGTAAAAATAAATAAATTAAGCACCCAGGAAGAAGTACAGAGTACGGAACTGGAAGGTGACAGCACTGAATCATCCTCATATAATTTTTGCAGTTCACATCACATGTTATATAAGTGCCGAGCATCAGATTATGAAAACCAACATTCAGGAGCAGTTGGTAATGATGCATAGCATTCATTTCTTGCGCAATATTTCAGCTCATCATCATTATGTTTTTTGTTTTATGACTTAATTTAATTTATTAATAATATGATTTATTAATGTCGGTAATTATTTTATTGTTTCTTATTAATATCTTTAATGTTGTTAATTTTCGCCACCAGGCGTCAGGCTGTTGTGTAATTTATTGCGCATGTGTACAAAACGTTATTCTTTTTCAGTTCATTAAAAAACCTGTTGTTCATGCTAAAACCTCTGCCTCCTTTTTCTCCTCGAAAACACCTAAAATCACTCTGCAGCCGCCTAAAACAACATTGGTTATGGGCTCAGCAACTGCGAAGACTGCGCCATAAGTAAGACAAAAAGATATAATTCAAGAAAACGTTTAAAAGCAAATATACGTTTAATAACGGCAGAGAACTTTCGTTTCCAAACACAATCACAAGATGGCGGAAACTGGCAGCATAAATGCGAACCTCGTCAATGCGATTCCGAAACTGAATGACAGCAATTACATGACATGGAAGTATGTAATGAAAAATACGCTACTCAGTAAAGGACTAATGAAAGTTATTACTGAACCAAAGAAGGATCCCCCAACCGACGAGCAGAGTCAGCAGGTAAAAAAGGATTATGAAAACTGGAAAATGAGAAGTTACGAAGCCTTAACAATCCTGACATGTGCAATGGATCCAAGTGAAATAGCGCTGATTTTGAACTTCAACCACCCGAAAGATGTGTGGGAAGACATACAAAAGAGACACGAAGGTAGTTTAGAAAGGAATCGGATAACGTTGAGAAGCAAAATTGCAAGACTGAAAATGGAAAAAGGAGAAGAATGGAGAACCTATATTAAGCGAGGTAGAAAGCTGAATGAAGAAGCCAAGACTTTAGACATGGGTATGAATGATGTAGAATTAATTAATTGCCTACTTGAAGGACTACCACCCAAATTTTATCACGTTGCCAGGAAGGTAGAAGGCATGAAAAATGTTACCATGGAAGATGTTGAGTTTGCCTTTCTGAAGGAAGAAGGACGTAAAGACTTTGTTGAGAGAGAGACTGCTTACAAGACACAGATCTCGAAAAAGTGCTTCACTTGCGGCAAGATTGGACATTTAAGCGCCCAATGTTGGTACAACCCGAACAGGAAGAACAACTTTGATGAAAAAGGGAACCAGCGAAATTGTCATCCAGCAAGAGGAAACCAAGAAACATTGAAGCAAAAGAAGGGATTCCAAGCGAACAATAAAAGATACTATCAAGGAAAGGGTGAACGCAACAATACAAATGAAATGGCAAAACGAGCAGAAGAATATGAAGGAATGGAAAGAGCATGGACTGTCAAGACGACCATGATGGATTCACCGAATGAAAACGAAGAACATCTGGTAATCGATTCGGGAGCCACGGCACACATGACAGCATCAGAAGACTTACTCGAAGAGACAATGCCGGATAAAAGAACAATTATTGTAGCGAATAGGGAGAGAATGAAATCCAAATCAAAGGGCACCATTGAAATCACCACAGGTGAAACAAATGAACCAATCAAGTTGAGAGAAGTCCTGTACGTCCCAAATATTGACGGTAACCTCTTATCGGTAAATCAATTAGTAGATGATGACATGAAGATCATTCTGGATAAAAGTGGCGGAAGGATAATAAATGGCAAGAGAACTGTTGTTGCCACAATCAATCGAAAGGATGGATTTTTCATTTTGAATGCTTTAGAAGAAAATGCCCAAAAGGCTGATAGCAGAAGGCAAAGCCAAAGATACTCTGAAAAGATGATATGGCACCAGAGAATGGGTCATGTAAACGAATACTATCTTGATCGGATGAAGAAACAGAACATAGTAAGAGATCTCAAATATAAAGAGAGCAAAATGGAAACATGTGAAATATGCATTAAATCAAAACAAACGCAGAAATCATTCAAAAGAGTAACTGAAGAAAGGACATATCAACCCCTTGAAATGTTACATACTGACCTAATCAGCCCTCTTCAAATCAAATCCAAAGGCGGAGCCAACTATATACTCACTATTGTTGATGACTACAGCAGAAAAATGTTTACATTCTTTCTTGAAAATAAACATGAAACCACAAGCATAATAGAAAATTTTATAATGCAAGTAGAGAACAGACTCAATAAGAGAGTAAAGACAATACGAAGTGATAATGGAACCGAATACATCAACTAAGCATTCATGGAGATGTGCAAGAAAAAAGGGATCGAACACCAACTATCAGTCCCCTACTGTCCGCAAAGCAATGGTATTGCCGAGCGAGCTAATAGAACCATTATTGAAGGAACAAGAGCATTACTATTGGACAGTATGTTACCAACTGAATTTTGGGCAGAGGCTGTTGCTACAGCAACTCACGTTAAAAACTTTACTCCTGCAAAACTAGAAAAACGATTAAGTCCGGAAGAACTATTTGAAGGACGGAAACCTACAGCTACCTACCTAAGAAGATTTGGTTGCTTATGTTACATGTTTGTACCAAAAGAAAAACGAAACAAATTAGATGCGAAATACAAACCAGGAATCTTTGTTGGATATTCCAAAAAACGAAAAGCCTACCGAGTATTTAACGTTGAAACTGACAAGATTGAAGAAACAAGGTCATGCAAGTTTCTAGAAGAACAAAATGGAGTACAGCTACTCAACGATCTCCAGAGAGATATTGATGATCATTACGTAAATATCGACATGCAATTCCCGGCAGACTTATCACAGATTGAAAACCAAAACCACCAAGTGGCAACAGGTTTACCTGAAGAAGTTCTACACGAGGAAAGTCTACATGAAGAAAATGAAATGAACCGAGTTGAAAGTGACACTGGCTTTAACAACTCAACAACATCGGAAATGTTATGTCCAACAATTAGAAGATCTTCACGAATCCGAAATAACATCATGAGAGGAATCAATCCCCGGTACAACCCTGATGAGTACACCGACGGTAGTGAATTTGATGACATTGAACTAGTACGAAAAGCCTACACTCCAGAGAGGCTATCAACTGTGAGGACAGTGATCTATGGAAAATTGCCATGATGGAAGAGTATGATTCACTAAAAGGCACGAAGTATGGGAATTAGAAAAACCCAACAGTGTTGTCAAACCCATAAAATCTAAGTGGATTTATAAAACGAAACTCAATCCAGACGGATCAATTAGTAAGCGAAAAGCTCGATTAGTAGCTATGGGATGCGGACAAAGCTATGGCGTGAATTATGAACAAACATACGCACCTGTTATGAGACCAGAATCATTCAGAATCCTGATAGCAATTGCCATAATAAAAGGCTGGATAATGCGACATGCTGATGTCAAGACTGCCTTTTTGTACGGAAAACTAAAGGAAAAGGTATATATGACACAACCACAAGGATTCGAAGACCAAAAACATCCTGGTAAGTTATGTAGATTAAGACAAGCTATCTATGGACTCAAGCAATCTGGAAAGGCATGGTTTGAAAGTATCACAACTTGTTTAAGGAAAACCCATTTCTATCAATCAAAATATGACAAATGTGTATTTAAGATCAAAAGAAAAACTGTACATTGGATTACACGTCGATGATATGCTTATTGTTGCCAGCTCAGAACATTTCTACAATGACATAATGAAAAACTTAAACAAAGAATATGAGCTGATTGATCTTGGTAAAACGAGTTACATCTTAGGAATAGAGGTGAAACAAACTGAAGAAGGAGTTAAATTGACCCAAGAACTGCAAATCCAGCAAGTATTGAAACGTTTTAACATGGAAGAATCACGACCAATATCTACACCAATGGACAGGAATGAAAGATTCTCATCCAATGATTCACCACCAGCAGATGAAAAACAGTTACAAGAGATACTAGGAAGCTTAATGTACATTAGCACCAGTACGAGACCTGATCTCAGTCAACCGATAAGTATGTTATCAAGATTTCTTAAGAACCCCAACGTGGAACATATAAATGCTGCGAAAAGGGTATTGAGATATGTGAAAACAACTAAGGATTTAGGTGTCGAATTCACTAAAGGCGACAATAACGATCTAACAGGATATGTAGATGCAGACTTTAAAGATGGAATCACAAAAAATGCAAGATCCACTACAGGATACTGTTTTATGATAGGAAAAAATCTGATATGTTGGAAGTCAAGAAGACAAGAGACCACTGCACTATCAACATGTGATGCTGAGTTAACAGCGATCTGCGAAGCCGTAAGGGAACTAACATGGCTACGAGGATTTCTTGAGGAAATCACAGGAAAAGAGTTCACCGGCGAGAAAACCACTCTCTACAACGACAACCAAGCAGCTATCAACGCGTGCAAAAATGGTAACACCACCAATCGCACGAGACACCTGGCTCGAAAAGTTGCATTTGTGCATGAGAAAATCAGTGACAACAAATTAGACTTGAAATACCTGACTACAAGGGAAACCCCAGCCGATTGTCTAACGAAAGGACTAAGTAAAGAATCTCTTGAAAAATGCCTATTGAAGATGGGTGTGAAGTAAGAAACCCCAAGATTAAGATCACAACAAAATCAGGGGGATTTGTTATGTTTTTTGTTTTATGACTTAATTTAATTTATTAATAATATGATTTATTAATGTCGGTAATTATTTTATTGTTTCTTATTAATATCTTTAATGTTGTTAATTTTCGCCACCAGGCGTCAGGCTGTTGTGTAATTTATTGCGCATGTGTACAAAACGTTATTCTTTTTCAGTTCATTAAAAAACCTGTTGTTCATGCTAAAACCTCTGCCTCCTTTTTCTCCTCGAAAACACCTAAAATCACTCTGCAGCCGCCTAAAACAACACTGATCCATTTCAGTATTGGGAAATATAACAAAGTCAGTTTCCCAGAATTTTCTCGTATGCTCAAAAAAGTTTTTATGCATTCTTGCTACGTCCGTCCAATCAGAGCATTTGTTTTCCAAAGGTTGTGAAATCATGACCAAAAAAGAAACAGATTAGCACCAAAAGGGCTAGACCAGCTAACTTTTTTATCGCACTTTCCACAAACTGTTATCTTGAATCTCTGAGTTTTAATAAATAATTTTCATGCACCAGAATAAAACAGGAATGTAAATATGTTGAAAATGAAAATCAAACGTGTGAAAAATTCCATGCAAATAGTGGTTTTGCAATTTTTTTGATTGGCATATCATTTAACATTGTTTTTTATCACGAATTTTTTATAAGAGAAATTAGTGAAAAATTGTAATCGCTTAATTTGGAGTCGTGGATAGAGAAAGGAGTATATGAGTTTAATGTTCAAAATTGATACGACGGGTAGTGCAATATTTACTGATGCCATTCAAGCTGCAATTGCACGAAGGGAGATACGAGCTTCAATACTCAATTGCTGAGAGAAAAAATCCTGGAAGTGATCTCCAGAGAGAGAGACATGAGACACTGCCTTTGGCTGACGTGAGAAAGTCCAATTTATCGTCAGCTTTCTCACCCTTGGGTGATGATTCGGAAAATTCGTAATTAGCAACAGTCTGACAGCTTTTACTTGCCTGAGATTCAGGGCGAGCACAATATCCTCTATGATCATTGGCAATGGCCCTCTTCTTCGGAGTCGAAGGCAGCTGATTCACCTTTACACTAGATATTGAAATATCGCTTAATTCTGCGGCTGGGCATCGGTCGCTAAGTTGCACGCTTCCATTTCTAATAGAGACCAGTTAACCGTGGAAGTTACTCGCATATGTCGATCTCAGGAATGTCTTCCTCAGGAACTCATGGACGGTATGCTTCTTTCCTCCGCTCGCCATCTTCTCCAAATGCTCCCCTCTGAATCTTCCTTCCTCTAATCCACCTTTTATTCCAGTTTTTAATGAGCCGTTCTTGCATGTTCGTTCTTTCCTCCAATGAACGGTTAGCTTCGTCTTTCTCGATTCTTCTGTCAGATCTATTCTTCTTAACAGGTGGCAGATAGTTGCTTCTTTCTTCTTTTACTTGTTTCTTCCATCGTTTTCTTTCTTCCCATTTCTTTTGGTGAAGAATCAGATCGTCGAATTTTTTTGTTGCTTTCTCTGATCGAATTCGACGATCTGACATTTTTACTAACTATCGAATATCGTGGGAGTATCCAATATTAGTATCGAATAATTTTTTAATATTCGACACTACTATCGAATATCGTCGATCCAGATATCTCCCTTCACTACCACTGAATATATGGCAATTGTGCAACAACCTGGGGAAACCTACTCTGTTCTGATTGGTGGACTTACTGAGGTAACATATGGAAAGGCTACTAAAGGGATAGTAATACAGTTATATTTATTGGGATTGGGATGAGCTCGTTAAGGTATGCTGTGGTCTGTTTTTTGTGGTTGATGATCCTGTTCACAACATCGAGAATACTGTTTTTTCAAAATTGGTTTGATTGTTCATAACATTAACTTCAGGTATTTCCTGATTTCGAAGGCCTCGAAACTCAGGATTTTTATGGTCCTTCTCAAATTTTAGTATGGTCATGATATCCTGGATTGGTCTGAACTGGTGCCCCATTATTATGAGGTGGTCCGCGAAAGCAAACATGTCATCGCCATTGATCCAAGCCCTGCAGTGCTCACTGAAACGCTTCTTGAAGGTCCTCTTCATCGAGCCTATGTATTTATTTTCGCGCATGTGGGACATGTGAGTTTATATAGCCCACCTGCTTGTATTCATCGCTAGAGTCCTTATGTCTTCTCGGGTTGAGTTCGTATCTACATTTATTTTTTGTTTTAACGGCTAATTTTACGTCTCTTTCAAGGAAAATGTTCGATATCCTTGATATCTCTGGGTCAATGTATGTAAAGGTGACAAATTTCTGATTGGTGTCCAGCATCGTTTGAGTCTTGGGCTTAATCTTAGAGTTGCATTTGCCCTATAAAGTATTGAGCGGGTGAGAAGGATTTCTTCTTTCTTGTTCTATCGATGTGTGTGTTGTAGTGGGTGGTTCGAACCAAAACTGATGATATTGCTAGTAGTGGTGGGATAAAGATAGATACTGAACAATGAATTGAGATGACGAGGAAGTTTATGCTGCCGTGCGTTTCTTCTTCCATTGTGTATGAAAGATTTAGACAGAACTCATTAAAAAGATATTGGAGGTGGTCCATACACGTCTTACTTTGGTCGAATATGATGATTATCTCGTCAACATAGCGTGAATAAAACAACACGGATTTGGAAACCAATAATAGCGTAGAGTATATATCCTCCAATGTATATAGGAATGCCTCAGAGATAGTTGCACTAATGGGGGAACCATACCGATTGACTGGGAAATACCCGAAATTTTTACTCTCCAAGGAAATAGTATGTAACAACGCCATGTCCCCTCTCATCAACATATACAACTTTAGTCGGGAATATAAAGCTAAGGGACGAAGGTTGAGGGACTGATATTAAAAGTGGTTGACTCATTGACATAACACGCACAAACTTAATAAATTAGACACCTTTTATTATGAACTGTTAAAGAAATATTCGAATGCAAAACATTACTCAACTCAAGAGGGGCCTCTTAATCATGCTCAACAACAATAGCAGGAGTCATTCAGCTGACACGGACACATGCTGTCCTAACAAATTAAAGGGAAAAAAACGAAAAGTTTCGTCAGTGGCTGGGGCAATAAGATACTGCATTTTGACTCCAGAACGCAGGGTACAGGTCCAACAACACACAGGGTACACTTGGAGTAGCGACGAGCAGTATGGAAGCAATAACAAAACAATTGCGCGCTGCACAAAAGACACGGGACTAACAGTCTACCTTTGACGTTGGAGAACGTCACATGGTTCTTTTATACCTGCGCCCACAACTGCGACAGATCGGGAAGAACCACTGAAACCCCTAAACATGCGACTTTGTGCAGATCACAGCGCCGTTAATAGAGTTTTGTGTTTACTTGATACCTCCCTCTCGTGGTGCCACCGTTCTCAAATAAATGCTATGCGTGTCGCTGAGCAAGCGTATGCAATGTCAAACCAGTGCCCATCATCTCTGCTCAGTGTGCATAAACCGCTTAACAGAGTCAACAACGTGTTTCCCCTTGAGGCTTCATTGCCCCCAACCATGAACTTAGATTCTAACTTAAATTTACTACAATAAACGCTTGTAGCACAAGCACCACAATCTTCTGAACAACTGGAGAAACACTCACGCAGAACTGCTTTCTCGCAGAACTTAAACAGAATCTGTAACACGCAAAATGGGCGGGTGAGGTTGTTCTTTTTCAATGTAGACACACATTATAACAATTCTTGTGCCAAGCGTAGAAGAACAACTCAGGGTCTCGCGTCGAGGAATTTAAGTAAGAAAAGGTCACTCACCATTATGTCGTCATCAAAACGGGCAGGAAAGGATGTGGCTGCTTAAACAGCGATACTTGTTTATGAGTCGTGATGCAATGTGATGGCGTCTGGACGATTCGAACGTCGTCAATAAAGATAAATTCTCACGATGTTTTTTTTTAACGCAAAATTTCAAAAAAACTCAATTTATATGTCATCAATTAAAAGATGCCCAAACAGAGCTTAAACCTATTGTTAAGACAAAGTATATTATCGGAAATCCATCCATATCGAAAATTCTGATGAGTTTTCAAGGCTTAAGGTGTCCGCAACGTCATGACTGCCGATGAAAGGGACCTCTCTCTCCCCTCTCCAAAAGCAACCTCAATCATACCTTTCCAACAAAAAGAATCTCGTCGTCAAGACGATTTTTATTATAACAATTAACTTCAGGGAGGCTATCACAGCTTCTCAGAAATCTCATCTGAGACAACAATGCT
>JAHWFO010030831.1:7832-17926 GCA_023313115.1 Rhysida immarginata | reverse complement strand
ACAGTTTCTATGCGCAGGCCTTCTGTCTAGGTGGTGTTGGTTTTACTGAATAATTTCCATTGTTGCTTTTCGCATTTCTCAATTTTGCCATGGCGCTGTTTAACCTCCCTCTCTGATTGTTTCTGTGACGACGCGTGCGTAATATCATAAGTAATATTCCACACGTGCCGTCACTACAAACATGAAAGCCATAGCTCACATGTTTGTGTTACTTAATAGCAATAATGGTGGACACACAGTAGTTAAATAATTTGGAATGTAAGTAAAAGTAATGAAAAAAGGAAAATTAGGGGATTTAAAAACTGGAAAAAGAAAGAGCGAAAGGGTGCACTCAGGGAGTAGAGTAATTTGTGTTGGAATTGATGGTAGAATGTATTTCAAACATAGGAGGTGACAAAATATAAGAATTTTATAGTTTAGACTTTATTTAAGAAAAGAAGTAAGGATTGTTGTATGTAGAACTTTAAGCAAGTATGAGATCGATGGCAGGCTAGGCCTAACGGAGGAACTAGCTCAAAGAAAAGTAAAAAGAAAGGAAGAAAAAGGAAATAAGTGAACTTTGGGGACAATGAGAAGAAGGGTGTGAGCGACGTTGCCAGGGCAACCAACAACGCCGGAGCGTAATTCTCAGAACGGAGAGTGTTGAACAATAGTGACGAAGGTCAAGGTCTCCACGGTAGCGAGAGAGAAGGAGGAAAAAAGTAAAAATATAACAGCACTGGACTCGAGAGAGAGCAGACGTATCCAAAAAGGGGAAAAAAGCAAAAGTGGAAGGGGCAGGAGACGCAGCCGATTCAGTTGACCTGGACAGTGTTGGGAACTCTAGGGATTTTACCCTAGATCTAGGGTATTTGGTTAGAAACTAGGGATTTAGGGTAAAGGTTGTAATTTCTAGGGTAATTTTCCATTTCTAGGGAGTTCGCGTTTAATCACGTTGGTACCTTCTATATTTTTCGATATAAGGTACACTCTGAACCACTTTTGTCGTGCGACTTCTTCACAATAGGAGGATTATAGGGGCGGATTAGATAAAGCTCTATATACACATAAAGCTCTATAGGGGTGGATTAGATAAAGCTGTACACATAGAGCTTTAGGATTAGAGGCTAATGAACATCAAATAACCCCTTCTGTATCTCAGGCTAAACATCTGCATTTACTTTTTATTTAGTTTTATTTCATTTTTGATTTTTAATATTAACATTTAATCGTTTCAAATAAGACCGCCTCTAGAGGGCGCCAAAATCTGGATGGTGAATAGATGTTTAGGTGCAAAGGGGGGGCCCTTTGAATTTTTATTACAGGATTATCTAGGGTAATCTAGGGTATTTTTCACCAGGTGTCTAGGGTAAAAATAGTAAGCATGGTTCCCAACACTGGACCTGGAGCGGGGCGGCATCCACCCCACAATATGCACGGCGTGTTTCGATGCTGAGAGCGAGAAACGATGTTCGTAGGGTACGACCCACGAAAAGCAGCCCACCGGCCAAAACGCAAAGACGTAGCGTGAGAGCGGGAGAGGGCAGTCGCCTCAACGGAGCAGAGCCTATCAATCGTCGGAGACTGAATGGAACCGAGCGGTGCAATCTGGAGCGTCAGTGAAACCTGCTAGTGGTGACCACCGTCCATGAAAGGAGAGTAGTGAATTAAGGAACAGATAAGTGAAAGCTTTCAATTTTTATATGGGCCCACGCGTAATGTGAAAGTTAATATATCTCCTCCGATTTGTAAAATAAAAGGAATATATATATATAGTCGGCGATACAACACCCCTCTGTTTATTGACTATCATTGCGGGATTAGGCTAATGGATTTTGGGCAATAACTGATAATTGAGAAGGGGGGGGGGGGAGGTATAGAATAAAGAAAGGATAGAATAAGCTAGTACCGACAGCTGTGTTGTGGGCAGAAATTATTTAGCTATACGACCATCACGACAGAGTAACTGACAAGGAGTCAGTAGACTTATTTAGTATATATAAAGTGCGAACCTCGTGCGGGGCCTTATTATTATTACAGGTAAGTGACGTGCAACGCTCACGCCTGCCCGAGGTCATCACATTTCCAACAATGAAGGTTACATTGTTGCTTGGACTAAGATGGTCAGGTGACTTTTCAGTGACGTTAAAAACAAACTGAATAAGCATTCATTTCATTAACCAAAATTAGGTTCCTTTTTATTCGCTATTTAACTCCCTTTTAAAGCTTCTATGCAAATTTTTTTAATACGTTATGTATTTTTTTTATTTTGTTTGCACTACATTTTGTTTATCTCTTTTGGTAACAAAAGGGAGGTTAAACAGCGCCATGGCGAAATTGAGAAATGCCAAAAGCAACAATCGAAATTATTCAGTAAAACAGGTCTGTAATAATAAAGCGGTCATGTTTCTGCAATCGCTTCAGACTTTCGTTATTTACAATTAGAGGTCAACGAAGTTACTTCATTATAAATTTTTATAACATCATCTTTTTTTCAGCCTTTTAAAATCTATTAGGCGATAGATTTTCCGCCGAAACGTACGCTAGCAATGGGAAAAATGGACGAACGAAAGTTTTTGCCCGCCGGAAGCAGTTGCCGCGCAAGCGCGTGCCCCGCCCATCTTCTTACTGAAAAGGGTCCATTCATTACCTCTTTTCTAAAACTCAATGAGTTTTCTAAAACTCCATACAACCACCTTCCCCAGCACCGAGTTTTTAATCAGGTCGTCGACAAATGTCCTCAATTTCAACCAAAAAACTGTCGCGACGATGTCGGGTCTATCCATCGAAGTTTCGTACGGAGCCAGCTGTTCTGTTATTTCAGTCCAATTTGATTTACTTGTGAATGTGATGAAGAGATCTGGTTTCCCGAATTTGGTCACCATAACCCCATGGCCATTGCATCCTGGTAGTTTTGCTGCAATGCGCGTTTGCTGTCGATAAATGACGTAGGTAAAACACAGACCTGTCCTGCTTTCATATTATAGTTAAACGAAATCCATTAAGCCAGGGTAAGCCTCCACCCTCAAAGTCTCCTGATTTTGTTTCACCCAGTGTAGCCGGTCTCCTTCAACTTTTAAAAATGCGTCTACTATATACTGCTGAATAAGTTTCCCCGCGTGCAACACCGGATTAAGCAGTCCTGGCCTTTCGTACAGTTGGCAAATTATATCTTTTGGGGTCGTGCTGTCGGTTCTTGATTATCCACATTTGAACGTTTCCTGTGGAGCGGCCACAGACATCCTTTATCATCTTGTATGCAGGTGCAAAAGGGTTGATGTTTCTTAACAGCGTGTCCAGAGTTTGAAATATTTGAACTTGACAATTGGAAATGGAGAGTTCTCTGTACTGTCCTTGACAAAGTTGCTATGCCTCTGTTGATTTGCACAATCAGAATCCAAAAAGTAAAATTGAGAGTAGGAAGGTCGACCGTCGGATGGGGAAACATGCACCATAGCTTTGTGGTAAACTTGTCCTTGAATGACCGCCGTCTGAGGGCCATTCTTTCTAGGAGGTGTTGGGAGAAGTCATACATTGTTACATCATCATAGTCGACCATTGTTAATCCTATTTCTACCAATAATAAGCCCTAAATTTGATCGACTAATGATGATGTAACATTGGAGGACGTTTCCCTTATCAGGCCTTCTGTCTAGGTCAGTGGTGGGCAAACTTTTTTAAGAGCGGGCCAAAAAACAAAATGAAAAAATTTATCGGGCCATATTTATTCATAAACTTGAAATGACTGCTTTCCAAGGGAAAATAACTTTTTTTAATTAGTATTGCAAAATGTGCAGAGCGGGTCGGATAAAATCTTCAGGCGGACCAGAGTTGGATAAAATCTCCAGGCTTCGAGATTGCGGCACAAGGCTGCTGAAAATTGCGTGCGTGAGCGATTTCCAAATTTCATCACTAGGTGTCCTCTTTTCTCAATAAACAAGCAGAAAGCCAGCTATTTCAATTGTATTACATGTGCTTTTGTAACCATGATAAATTCAAAAATAAAAAAAATACCACTAAGCAAATGTTTTAAATAAACCACCACTTATGAAAAAAATTCTGTATAGCTGTATAAATGAATTTCAGATGCAAAAAATAAAAATCTTTAGATCTTCTCATGGTTAAACCACGAAACGATCGAAAGATTTTTATTCCCCGTCAGATGACAATTTAAAGTCATGATAATTTCAAAAATAAATAAATACATAAAATATTATGTAAATTTTTTTTAATAAAGTACTCTGTGTCAAAAAAATGCTATACAGCTGAATAACGTATTTCAAATGCAAAAGTTAAAATCTTTCGACGTTTTCATGGTTTCCCATCAGATGGCAATTTAAAATTCATTATTTCATATATAAATAAATTTTAAAAAAATACAGCTATGTAAATATTTTTAAAATAAATTACTACTGTGTAAAAAAAAATGCTACACGTGTATAAATGTATTTAAGTTGCAAAAAATAAAAATATTTCTTAGATTTTGTTTTTACCGCGAAATTTAACAAAATTAGTTATTGCCGCGCTCCAAGTGCACTTCTAACGCAAAACATATTAAAAACAAGTTTCCATGGTTTTCCATCGGATTAAATAAACAAAAATTCAAGCTTTTCTCAACTTTTAGCATCTGATTAAAATATAAAAAACTCGTGGACTAAAGTCATATCAAGAAAAGGTATTTTATTACGAAATTTAAATGAGCTACGTATAAATATTAGGGATGTAAACCTCAACCCAATAAACCACCACAGATGAAGGAAGACACCCCCCCCCCCTTCATTTGTTCTTTCCTCAACCCAATAAATAAAGACGTCAAAATCAAGTAAATTCATTATGATAAAATTCATTATATATTAATTGAGACTTTATGCTAGGTTTTTTTGAGAGACGTCTATATTATTGATAACAGCTGACTGGCCCTGGCCGCTTTATCATGGGCGATAATAAGACGGAAAACGCCGCCTATTTCTCGAAAAGTTTTGAAACTATCAAAATGAACAAGTTACATTAGGAAATAAAATAAATAAAGTTACATTAGTTAGCTCTGTGCTCAATGTAAGCAATATACGAAACCTATGTTTTATTTGAAGACTCACTGAATTTGAAAAAGCCTCGCAAACATCGATGTTTTTCCGTTGTTCAACGTGGTTTTACAGAGATTTTATTGACACAGGAGGACATCTGGCGACAGATTGGGGAAATCGCTCTCGCACGCAATTTAGCATTGAAACGGAGCAGCATGCTCAAGCCTTGTTAATGTCGAAGGCCTCGGCCCGCGGGCCGTAGTTTGCCCATCCCTGGTCGAGGTGGTGTTGGTCAGGGATGTTAAAGCAGAGTGAACCACAGAAAGAAAGATGTCGTCAGTTCCGAGGTGGTGTTTTAGAGAAAGAAAGATTAGTGTTTTTTTTTTTTATTATTATTATTATTATTATTACAACGCTTGTGTAACTTTTGTCGTTTGGGTCATGTATGGTGGATGAAATCTTATAATCAATATTTCAACCCCTTCCACTAATCCGATCTTGCTGAAATTTTGTACACATACGTAAAGTCGGTGACAATGCATAAATAAAAAAAAATTATAGGAAAACTCGTGCGTTGTTTTTTTAAAAAGTTTTTTTCATTCACTTGTTATTTATACATTGACATAATGGTTGTTTCGATATTTGCTTTAATTATTCTTTAAGTAATTATTTATTAAGTAATTTCGTTTAATTTGTATTAGTAATTCTTTAATTCTTAAGGTCTTTTCACATATTTATACATCAACCCATTAAAATCATATTCCCCGTTTGACTTATTTTCTTAGAGGGATCACAGAAAAAAGAAACTCAATAAGAATTAGGAAGACAATGGATAATAAGAAACTGCCCTTCCCGAAGCATACAACGAATCGCAAGCGTATATTGTACGATTTATTTGTAACAATTGAGAATATCATAACAGGTACGTCATCGATTACAATGAAAGAATGCGATGGCTTAATCAAGTACCAGATTAATCCACTTCCAAATCAACCTAAAATTCTCATTTTATATGAAAAACCATCAGCAGAAGGAAACCAATATAAGTCGACGAATTGTTCGAAATTAGACCATAAAATAGAAGTTGATGATCTTGAGAATATTTGCCAGTTATCACCAAACGTTGAAACGAAAATAAAACTTCAGAGAAAACAACTAGTTTCATATGAAAATGATCTGGCTAAATCCTGCAATAGTAATGCTATTGATAATTCAGGAGAACTACAGACAATAGACTTTCAAAGCAAAATACTTGGGGAAAATGATTCTGTAGTCGGTGTTTCATCTATTCTAAAAAATGATGAGTGTTATCAGAACAATGGTGAATTTCAAAGCTTAAGAAGCGGAATAGTTATCGACAAGAAAGATAGAAACGACGCCATTTTAAGAAAAAATGAAAAAATAAAAACTGTAAACACAAACTTTTTTGAAAACAGAGTCATTAAAAGACAACAGGTTAAATTAGAAACAAATGAAGATAAAAAAGAAACTTCAGATAACAAAATTCCTTATAAATACTGCAGTGGTTATTCAGAGAGCTGTGAAAAACCCAACGAGTGTCAAAACATAGAGTTAGAAGGGATTAGAAGTGAAAAGAAATCTGCAAATGACACTAAGAACCATAAGGATAATAAAATAATCGATACCCATCTGGGCAGGAAAATATACAGAAGCAGCTTTTGTGATAAAACATTTCCCTGCATCTCAGGAAAGGTAGGTCATGAAAAAATTCACACAAGAGAAAAAACTTTCAAATGTAGTTACTGCGATAAAACGTTTGCACTGAAAGTAAATAAACAAAGTCACGAAAGAACACATACAGGTGAGAAACCTTTCAAATGTAGCTATTGCGATCAAACATTTGCACATAATACAAGTAAAAAAAATCACGAATTGACCCACACAGGTATGAAACCTTTTAAGTGTGACTACTGCGATAAAGCATTTGCGCAAAAAGTACATAAACAAAGTCACGAAAGGACACATACAGGTGAGAAACATCCTCATCCTTTCAAATGTTACTATTGCGATCAGACATTTATAAATAGAATACTTAGAGAAATTCACGAAAGAACACATACAGGTGAGAAACCTTTCAAATGTAATTATTGCGATACCACATTTGCACAGAAACCCAATAAAGATCGTCACGAGAGGACCCATACAGGTGAGAAACCGTTCATGTGTAGGTACTGCGATAAAACATTTGCACAAAAATCAACTAAAAACCGTCACGAATTAACACATACAGGTGAGAAACCTTTTAAGTGTAACTACTGTGATAAAAGATTTGCAGGTAAGTCAAATAAAAAAATTCACGAAAGGACACATCCAGAGGAGAATCCTTTCAAGTGTAATTATTGTGAAAAAACATTTGCACTGAAAGCGCATAAACAAAATCACGAAAGATCACATGCAGGAGAGAGGCCTTACGAATGCGACTATTGCGATAAATCATTCACAACATTTCACAGCATACGAGAGCATGAGAACAAGCACACGGGAGAGAAGCCTTGTGGGTAATTTATTTAAAGACTTTTTTTTTCTTTTTTTTTTTTTTTTTTTTGCTTTGTGAAATACTACGAAAGACTGCACCCTGGAAAATAACCGTATCGATATCAGCTTTTTGTGCTTTCGCTCCGTTTATTCAAAAATGCAATATGAGAAATTGAAATCAAGTGAGAAACGTTGTTTTGATTATTATTGTATAAATTAAAAGTAATAAGAATTTTAAAAAATGTATCAAATGAGAGCGTTTCGAAAAAAAACTTTATCATTAAAATATTGTTGTCATGATATGAAAATCTTAGTATGGTAACAAAAAAAAATTTATCTGTTCCGCTTCCAGGTGTTGCTTTCTTTTGTCTTTTTTTGCTGGCAGTGTATATTGTTTAAGGAATTGGTAGAGTCAACCGTTGACCACGAGACCCCTGACGCGGCCAGTCCATTGATGAAAATGGGCGGGAGAGAAGAAAGAGATAGATAGATAGATAGAAAGAGAGAGAGAGAGAGAGAGATGGTTTCTTCGTGACTCGCTTCACATAAGCGTAGAACGGCCTTCGTCCCTCCCTTTTCTGCTCACCCAATTTCATTAATAGACCAGCCGCTTCAGGGGTCTTGCTGTCAACGTTTAACTGTATAGGGTGTTGCAAAAATTACAGGACAGTACTGCTGGTAGCCTATCCTCTCGCTTCAGGGGCCACTTCATAAAATGATAATTGGGAAATTTTTTTTTGTTAATCCGTTTAAGCCAAAATTGGGAAAAATGAAAACTGAGACCTCATATCTTTAATTTATATTCGGTAGCATGTCAAGACAAAAAATAATTTACAAAGACATAAAAAAATTTAAATATCCTTATTTTGTTTTTAAATTTCTTTCTGCAAGACGTCACAGAATCCATCTGTTTGCATGATGTCACAAAATCAGTGCCACGGGGTGTATAGATCGCCTCGGCTCAATGCCTCCTAAAGATAAGGCCTCCGCAATGAAACTGAATAAATTGTTGCATCACGTGATAGTGCATTGTTATTCGTATTTCTACCAATAAGTCCTGAAATGCGATTAAACGTGTTTTCGGATGATGATGTAACAATGTCTGACGTTTTCGCGCTCAGGCCTTATCTACAGGAGGCGTTGGTCGGCTTCGCTCGTTGGCCTCGAGTCCAAGTCAATGACGTATATTAAAGATAGACTCCGAATCCTA
Organism: Rhysida immarginata; assembly: GCA_023313115.1. Lineage (NCBI taxonomy): Eukaryota > Metazoa > Arthropoda > Chilopoda > Scolopendromorpha > Scolopendridae > Rhysida > Rhysida immarginata. The sequence continues at coordinate 9,217 of JAHWFO010030831.1, read as the reverse complement.
TTGTTAAAGCGGCAAAAAGTGAAGCAAATTGAGCCATGACAGTTCTGGGCAGGAATGAGCCATGGAGTAATTAGCTGTCTGGCTACTTTGTTTTTGAAGATTTTGGGCCTGAGGAATAATTAATTCAAAACCATTCCTCAAAGTTGTTCTGTACAAACAGACACGAAAAAGGATCAGGAATCATTTTCCACAAGCATAAATCAAAAATACGTAACTAAAATGAAAATACATAATTGAAAGACGGTCGAAACGAAATTGAAATTGAAAGTATGATCGAAAAATTGTTTATAAAATATAATAAAATACTTCAAATACAAAGTAAACGAACAGATAAACTTATCACTCTCATGTTTAGCCATGTGTTTTGCATCATCTTCACTCACTTTCGGCCATGATAGTTCTGGGCAAGGAGCTCCCCAATTTGCTTCAAGTATCAACAATTGCTTCGGAGGTTATCTTTAAAATACGTCATTGGTCCAAGTAATCTCAAGTCCGCTGTTCTGGCAATATTTTTCACACAACGTAGGATAGACTTCATTGTTGACTCAGCACTTGTTTAAAAGGTGACAATATTCAATCAAAGGATAAGAAGGAAAAGCTCGCGTAGACGAAAGTGGCGCCACTCAAATCTGCCGGGAAATGTGTGTTGCAGACAAGCCCCCGTGCTATGATGGGGCGGCTTTTATCACGTTATATAAACACAACCTTTACTTCTTATCACGGTCTATAGATATACATGGTCATCGAGCTTCGGCCATTTTCCATTGTTTCGAGAAGCTAAGGAAAACAGATCGCGCCAGGTGCCGCATGGATCGCACTAAGGCCGACCATGATCAGCGATAGTTTTTTTCATTAAAACTGAAAATGAAAATAAATTTCTATCTGCCGCTAGGCCGGCGCTGCAGGTGCAGTTGGGCTAGAGAGCCTGTATAAGAAGAGAGTGGCCATGGAGGGGACACAAGCTGATTGGTTTATCTGATCTGGCAAAAATCTTCGAATCTAGCAAGCATAAGTGCCTCTAATAGTGCTAAAAAAAGTTTTTTGATGAAAACCTTTCCGCGAGACCCAAAACGACGTGCTGAATGGGCTGCAAAAGTTAATCGTGACAACTGGAAACCAACAAATAACACCTTTTGTTTAAATAGAAAATGAATAACGTTTGTAATGTAAAATTTTTTTAATTGAAAATATTGTTTTATTGTTTATTTAATGTACATTCATTAATAAAAATACAGGTATATTGTATGAAATATGTGCAAGAAGTAAAAATTAAACCCACTTTTAAATACTATACAAATTTTTTAAAATAAATTTTAAACTTTTTTCCTACAGTTTTTTCTTTTTATTGTAGATAATAGTTATTAATTAAAAATAAAAAATAAATA
>JAHWFO010030830.1:0-16641 GCA_023313115.1 Rhysida immarginata | reverse complement strand
TGGATTGGTCGAGCAAACAATAACCTGGAACTTGCAAAGTGGCCACCGCGGAGCCCCGACCTCACACCTTGTGATTTCTTTTTATGGGGGTGTGAAAAGGACAAGGTTTTCACGCTACCCCTTCCCCGTGGCCTAGACGAGCTGAAAGAACGCATTACGGTAGCGATACGTGGGATTAATGGAGACATGTTAATGCGGGTTTGGGACGAATTCGACTACCGCATTGATGTATGCCGTGTCACGACAGGGGGGCATAACGAACATCTTTAAGAATCCGTATGTAGTGTGTCTATATTCTGAATAGCTTTGATGTAATAAATTTTGAAAAGTGTTAAGTTCTTTTGTAATCACCCTGTACAGTATTTTAAATTTTATCTATTATTATCTAATTTATTTTGTTTTAGTTTTTCTTTTATTTTAATTTTTTTATTTATTATTTACTATATTTTATATTATTTACTGATTTATTTTATATTCATTTTAGTTCATGTCATCATAAAGATTTATTTTATTTGCTCATTAATATTTATAGACACAATAAACTTCAAGAGTTTTTCTTTAAGAATCCGTATATGGTGTGTCTATATTCTGAATAGCTATGATGTAATAAATTTTTAAAAGTGTTCAGTTCTGTTGTAATCACCCTGTAATATAAAAATTAAAATAAATAAAAATAAATAAATACATAAAATTATATAGATAAGATATAAAAGTCAAACCTAATAAAATAAACAAATTTATAAATAAAATTAAAGCTGGTACACTAACAGCAATATTAATCGATGAAATCTTTAGGTCCAAGATAGCGGCAGTCAACCCACGTGATTTGAACTAACCTATCAGCATTTACTATTGTCGGAAAAAGTTTACGCTACTTGTGTTATCTACTGCTTTAGTGGGACGAAGATGATAGAGCCATCAGGCAGCTGGTTCCACAACCATCAAATCTCACACAACTGGAAACAAGTACGAAATAGTGACCCAGGCCAATGCAACAACCATGAAATAAAATTATAATAGTTACAGAAAACCAGTTCAAAAAAAGTTTTGGGTACATGATATTAAAATATGGTGTACATTTGATACATTATAAAGATGTTTTCTGTTATTAAGCTACATTAATTTTCATTGTTCTATTCACTTACACGATCTTCGTGTTTATTCATAGTTATAACTTCTGACTATTCATGCATTTGCCACCAGATAAAGGTGAATCACTTTCTTGTCTTTATTTATTTAAATCTGATTAATTAGACAGTTACATTTCGTGTTAACAAAATGTTGCCGATCAAAAAAAAAATATCCTTTTTCTTCGCACGCGAATTTAACCCGAGATCACTCTTTCCAATCATTTTTCTGAAAAGTAACCTCGGGATATATTTGGGTAAATACGGTATTTACCTCGCATAATCATATATATGCTTCAGGAATGTATATAATACTTCAGGAATATTTTAATCTACGAGCTAAACAATTGTCAGGTTTTTTAAACTAAACTACTAAGCTTATTATTAAAAGAATTTGATTTATTTCATTTTTTTTCAAGATCCAAATATCCCTCAGCTTCTTACAATGTGGTCTATGTTTATATGGCATTTACAAATATTGGAAAAAGTAATAGAAAAGCTTATTTATCAAGCAATTCAAAAAAACTTACAATAAAACGGTAATTAAAAATGTATCGGTCTGTGAACTCTCACATCTAAGATTTGTTTTTCAAAGCACTTGTGGTTAAAATAGATATAAAGGAAAATATGAGAAAAGACATAAACTACAATTATATCGTTCTTGAAGGCTTATCACTGTTTATAAGTTTATCTAAATCTGTCTACCCACTGCTATTGCCTCTTTTCCAATACCCTTCCCCTCCCTCTCTCGTTCAACAAATGTAATGAAACCTTTTATCTCGATAATAATCTCGAAATCCAATGCTGTCTCGACTTTATATTTAGTAGTTGCCTATCGAAGATTTTGTTTTTCCACGAGTTTGTGGAAGCATAGCTCAGGTCATCGCTCGATTCCTGCGAGAATTGCAGTTCCTACAAAATTGCTAGGTAAGTGAATTGTAGCTATAGTTTGCCAGCATTTACTAATTTAAGGATTGTATTCCTGCTAGTTTGTAAGAAACTGTCTTTTATTTTGCTCATAATGTTTTGTTTTTTTTCATATTCAAACATAAATATTTTAATTTAAAATTTAATTATAATTTTACACTTTATAGGAAAATGTTGATCATCACCCCATTAAGCACGCTTTCTTTGCTGTTGATTGTGAACAAAATCGTTCAATCGTGTACTATGTGGAATAATGAGATTTATGACTTCATTGTAGGTGAGTATCGATTCAATATTTTAAAAATATGGCAGGAAATCTTCAAAGTTAATCAAAATCTAAGATATTTGACGAAGATTATTAGGTTAAGTAATTCGAAAGTATCCTTCTTAAATACAAAAAGTTTGGATTTGGGATTAATTAAAATTTTTACAAAATCTGTAAGCTAATCCAGTTTAATGGTTTTATTATAACTGAAGCCCAGATAAAACGTGCAGTAGTTGCCGTTTGTTTTGCATTAGTTTTTTAATCACGCTGAACTTAGGAACTCTTTTTATTTAAATGTGAATTATTTTATAACGATAACAGCTCTTATAAGATTGGTGGTGTAAAATAATATCAATCAATTTCACGTCTTCGTATTGTCTGCATGTGTAACCTATACAGGGTGGGGCATTTAGTGCACAAGTAAACTTTTGGGGGCAGCAGTCCTATGGAGACAGTCTATGCGTGTGCATTGAAAAATATTGGATTTTTGAAATTCTGACTTGGGATTCTTAAAGACCATTAAAAAGTAGAATAGGAATGTCTGTAAGACATCGATAAAATTGGGTTCTAAACTTTAAAAGTTCCACACTTTCGGGACCTCTATCTCCTAAATGGTTGGATCAATTGAAAAAACACCAAGAATAAAACATTGCTCGAATATTGTATACAATCTGAATATACCATTAAAAATAGGGGTTTCTATTTAAGATTTCAAAGTTACCCCCTCCCCCCCAGCCCCCCCTTGTGAAAGGGGGGGGGGGGGTTACTTTTAACTAATGAATTTCCCCTGCGAAATAATTCACTTTTGATTTTAGACATTTTTTCGTACAATGCTTAGTTTCCGAGATATTCAGTTGTTTCAAGATAAATGCCTCACCCTGCATAATTGAAACCTTTTTGGCTCCATCATACTATATACAAAATCGTTTTATTTGTCAAAAAATTAATTATCAAAACAAATTCTAATTCGATTAAAATTTTGTTTAATTGGCTATCCCATTCTACAATCAACATCATTTTTACTGAAATTATAAACAATTACTAGATGAATCCCGTCAAAATTTGACCGTAAACAACACATCTTATTATTAATCTCCATCTCTTTAATAAGAAAATAAATAAGAAATCGTCAAATAATAATAGAATAATAGAGCAGCTTAAAAGTAGAGAACGTTGCACGGAGGCCAATGAAATAATTGTACGTAAATAATTAATAGTACTTTTATGTGCTTTACGTTAAGACAGTTTTTATCGTATTACTACGCATACGCTTAGAGCAATTTTTAAATGTATATTACTGCTAATTAATAGTAATTATGGACGCTAAAACTATATTTGAGACGTCTACAGCCTAAGACCTTTCATTTAAGACCAAAATGAAGTTTATAGATACAATAGTTTTCTCAACGAACTGTCGAAAGAATCAACCTTGGAAATTAAATACAAGTATGTAGATGTTGCTGAGACAAAAATCGTAGCCAACGAAAAAGACAGGCCGGGGCACTAAAAAGTCACATGACCAAAGTAGATCTAGCAACAATCCAATCTTCATTGCCTCCATCTTGGATTTCAACAATCAGTGGGGTTTTTTTTTATTGGAAAGAATGAAGATTGGATAATTGCTCGATCTACTTTGGTGGTTTGGTGTGTTTGGTATTAACGCCCTTTTCAACTGCTATGGTCATTTCAGAACGGCGTTATAGGGGCTGCAAATTTTGCCTCGCAAGGGTTCTTCAACGTGCAGCCGGCAAACGACTACACGGGACCAATGGCTTTACTTCCCTTCCGAAGGAAGTGCGTGATCTCAGGATTAACCCCTGAAAAATCCTCGTCGTCCTCGGCCAGGATCGAACCCGCGTACTCGGGCATCAGAGGCGACCACGCAACCCCTGAGCCACCGAGGCCGATCGATCTACTTTGGTCATGTGACTCTTTAGTGCCCCGGCCTGTCTTTCTATACTCTGTCCAACGAAAGTTGGAGTGGGCATGTCCAGTTAAACTTCCTATTTCAATTGTTAGACATTGTTGATTCTACTTTGGCAACAATGTCTAATAATTGAAATAGGAAGTTTAACTGGACACGCCCACTCCAACTTTCATTAAATAGAGTATAGTCAACATCTAAAGATAAGGCCTGAGCGCGAAACCGTCATACATTGTTACATCATCATGCGAAGACATAACTTAGGGCTTAATTATTGGTAGAAATGCGATTAAACATGTCTTCGGATGATGATGTAACAATCTATGACGTTTTCGCGCTCAGGTCTTATCTTTAGGAGATGTTGGTATAGTTGGCTTTGCAAAAATGGTCAGATGATTTTTCAGTTCTTGCGTGTGTCTCAACCCGGCGCCAACAATGCTTAAACGTGCAATAACAATGCAGAAGTGTTTCAATTTTTTATCCTATCAATACACATGCGCTGAAAGCAAATTTGAATTGTAAATTAGCGCTAATTTATAGTAGTTATGGACAGAAAAACTAAAGTTGACAATTCAACCAAAATGAAATTTATAGATGAAGTAGTTTTCACCAATGAACTGTCGAAAGAATCGCCCTTGTAACTTAAATATATACGTGTAGATATAAGCACATTTACCAAACTGAAAAGATAGAAAACTGCTCGTTGTCTTGCTGCTACGCTCATCAATTCAACAATAGAAATGTCAGATCCCAATACATTTCGAGCTGCGTTCAAACTTGCACCGAATTGGGTTTAACAATAGGCGGCCAGTACGGGTACCGTCGCTGTCACCACAAAATAGGAAAGCGCGCCTGCTATGGCCACACAGGCATCGCCACTGGACACCAGATGAGTGGAAGTAGTTTGCCTGTCCGACGAATCGCGGTTCCTACTTCATCAGGCGGACGGCAGACTGCGTATCTGGCGCAGACAGCATGAGGCCATGGACCCATCCTGTCAGCAGACAACCGTACAGGCGGGTGGAGGAGGATTGCTGGTCAGGGGTGTCTTCTCTTGGGACAGACTGGGTCCTCTGATATCCGTAAACACATCCCTGAATGCAACACACTAACTGAACATTGTTGCCGATCAGGTGCACCCGTTCAAGATGACTGTGTTCTCCGGTGGTGACGGACAGTTTCAGCAGGACAATGCTCCCTGTCACCGTGCTTGAATGGTCTTGGACTGGTTCGAGGAACATGACGCGGACTTCAGTGGCCAGCTCGGTCGCCCGATCTCAACCCAATCGAGCATTTATGGGATGAAGTGGAGAGAACCATCCGAGGCCTTCCCACACTACCGTCCAACCTGCACCAATTATGGGACGCTGTGATGTCAGCCTGGGCTGCTATTCCTCCGCAACGGTTTCAACACCTTGTTGAATCCATGCCAGGACGTATTCAGGCAGTTCTCGCCGCTAAAGGAGGCACAATACGCTGTTAGCGGGATGTCTCTAATAAATTGATCGTTCAGTGTATAAAGCACAATGTAAGTACTTACACGCGTGTGTGTATGTATGTGCGTGTGTGTGTATGTCCGGTTTAAAATGCAACTTAGAATTAAGTTATAAAGTTAAAATTTAACACACAGTTGGAATAAATGGTGGAAAAAATTCATAACCGGAGATAAACCTTAAAATTAATAATCTATATATCTGTAGCGTCCCACCCCCCGAGGGCGGCGGCACATGGCCGACCTGCGGCAAACGCCTACCACACGAGAGTGACATAGCCGGGTTGTTGGACTTGGTCAAAAGAGAGAAACAGAGTCAATGTGGTTGGAACACAAAAATAAATTTAATCTTAAGCAAAATTATCCTATATGTACAACTGATTGGTTCGCGCAGGGCCCTCTTGCAATAAAATTAAAATAAACAATATTCTAAATAGTTACAAGCAAATCCAATTCCGTTCAATTGATTCAATACATAACTATGCATGGCAGTTAAAACTCAAAGTTACATCATTACCATACTAAACAGTAGCCGTCCTGGGAGGCATTCTCACCACTCCAGTCCTCACTGGCTAAACAATTCCTTAACCTCGGGGTCATTGACCTGGTCTCAAGACCCAACTCGCGTGCCACTAGGTTCCATCCATGAGTACACAAGGACACTCCTCACTGTTATATTATCTTACGACGTAAGAAAACGTCGTGTGCCTCTTTTATTCGGGAAATGCTGGTGAAGGACACGATAACCCTCTTGGCATTGCTTAACAATACTTTTTTTAAAGGCTTGTTCGAGAGGCAATCCGTAAATAATGATCTAATATAGGCATCAAGATCTACCCTAAGGATCCACTTAACAACAGTCAGCGGAAAGAACCATCTATTCACATTCAGTAAATCTCATGCCTGGTGCAGCATGCATCAATACCCCGGGCGAAATTGCATCGCTTAACAATTCTGAACTACATTGTCCAAACTAACATTCCTTTGGGAGGCATATACCAAACTTGACGCCAGGTGGGCGTATTCCATTACAGAATTGTGTGCCCCGTAGAGAGAGAGAGAGAGAGAGAGAGAGAGGGTGCAATGCATACTAACGCGTTAACAGAATTTGAAAACAATCCCACACACTTTCATGCACAATCTTCCTAGGTCGACGTTGTATTAAAATCTCTTGACGACTTGACAAAATCGTCGGGCGTAAACGTTCCACCCTTGGGTGCACTTTAATTCTATTTCATTCACCACCTTTTAAATCCTTAATTAAGCCATACTTAGAACGTTATTGCTTTCCTGCACAACAGCTACAATTAAGGGTTTAGGGGTCGTCCACAATTTATGTCATCCATCGAAGGGGGGAGGGGGGTATCGCGGAATGCTGACGGAGAATGCCGAGAGGGGGGGGGGGGTTGGAGGTTTTATGGCCAAAATGACAGTAATCACCAATCAATTTAAACTAATTTAAATACATAAATAAATGTAAATTTATAATTGACTTAAGGAAAATTTTGAGACATAACCACTCCAATTTCACACGGGAAGTGCAGGGAATTAATTAAAAGACTAGACAAGACGGTTTTACCACAAATGAAAGAGATAGCTTTTATCCGTGGTTTTACTTTGATTGAATTGTTCCATGTTGCACAATGAATTAAGAACAGTGATATCAGGTTCAAATTTGCAACAAACTTGATTTTTATTTATAATACGCGTTTCGGTTTCATAAACCATCTTCAGTTAAAATTTACAAGATTTAAAATGCGAGCAATTTATAACCCCATGCTAATTAACATATAATGCTAATTGCACCCATATGAGCACTTTTTCATCCCCAGTCAATCGTGGGAGAAAATTGACATGGGTGGAGAGTGAATTTCTGACAACTAAGTAAATGGAGAAATTTTTGGTATATGTTATTTTAGTATACCAAAGCTCATACTAATTCAGGATATGTTAATACTTACGGAAAATAAAGATAAAACTTAACGAAATGTTAACACACTATACTCTGTCCAACGAAAGTTGGAGTGGGCGTGTCCAGTTAAACTTCCTATAGTAAAAAAAATAAATAGTAATTGACAAAATAATTAATAAATAATAAATAAAATAAAAATAAAAAGCTGACGTTTCGATAACTTCAGGATAATTCTCTAATATTCTAATTGCCTTTAGAGAATTATCCTTTTTGCTTTGATAAAGGATAGTCTCTATCCGAAACGTCAGCTTTTTATTTTTATTTTTATTTTTATTTTTATTTTATTTATTTTTTATTAATTATTTTGTCAATTATTATTTTTTTATTTTTAACTATTATTTATTGTATTCCAGAGTTTTTGTGTCTCGTCCTTCTCTCATATAAATATCCGTTCCTATATCAATTGTTAGACATTGTTGCCGAAGTACAATCAACATTGGGCTTCGCACAAAGCCAACTAGAAAGACAGGCCGGGCAACACCACCTAAAGAGAAAGCCTAAGCGCGGAAACGTCCTATATTGTTACATCATGATACGAAGTCAAAATTTAGAGCTTATTATTGGTAGAAATGCGATTAAAGATGACTTTTTATGATGATGTAACAATGTATGAAATTTTCGCGCTCAGGCTTTGAGTAGAGGTGGTGTTGGGCCGGGGCACTTAAAAGGCACATGACCAAAGTAGATCGAGCAACAATCTAATCTTCATTGTTTCCAACAAATGAAAAAAACACTGATTGTTGAAATCCAAGATGGAAACAATGAAGTTGGATTGTTGCTCGATCTACTTTGGTCATGTGATTTCTAAGTGCCCCAGCCGGTCTTTTTCGTAGGCTACGACTTCGCACGGGGCCAACGATATAACGGGCCCCAGCCAACACCTTCTAGACACAAGTCCTCGACACTGAAGACTCTGACGTCATACAGTAGGCAGCCGAGGCCAACGAGATAACAAGGCCTGGAAGCGAAAAAGTCACCTGACCATCGGGGTGCTAGCAACAATCCAACCTTCATTGTCTTCATCTTGGATGTTAACAATGAATGTTTTTTCGTTTGTTGGAAACAATGAAGGTTGTATTGTTGCTAGCACCCCGATGGTCAGGTGACTTTTTCGCTTCCAGGCCTTGTTATCTCGTAGGCCTTGGTAGGCAGCAAGACCAACTAAAAATAATGCCGGGGTAGTCGAAAATCACCTTTTACATTATTTTCTACTGCCTTGGCCTGTATTTATTGTTGGCCTTGCTGCCTACTGTTTGACGTTAGAGTCCTCCGTGCCGAGGCCTTGTGTCTAGAAGGGGTTGCCCCAGCGCGGAAAAGTCACCTGACCATCTTAGTCCGGCCAACAATCCAATCTTCATTGTTTCCATCTTGGATTTTAACAATCAGTATTTTTTCGTTTGTTGGAAATAATGAAGATTGGATTGTTGGCCGGACTAAGATGGTCAGGTGACTTTTCCGCGCTGGGGCCCTTTATATCGTTGGCCCCGGACTTCGCACGAGTGACGTAACAGTTAGCTCCACCCCTTGGCAACGCGCCATTTGCATGTCCACACAAGTCTTTGCTAAGTGATCATAATGTCTGAAATAAAACTATATTTTATTGCTACGTTTTTTATGACGACCCAAAATTAATTTCAAAAGGAGAAAATGATTTAAACTCTTCCTAGCAACGGCTGTGTGGAACCAAGATGGCGAATCACTAAGGAAGTGACGTCTTTTCGTGCGAAGTCCACGTCTAACAATTGAAATAGGAAGTTTAACTGGACACGCCCACTCCAACTTTCGTTGGATAGAGTATAACAGCATATACAGGGTGTTTCTAAATTATCTGCCGTATTATACATGTTTATTACTCAAAAACTATTACAGATTTTAACGTGATTTTTTTTATTAACAAAGAAAAACTCAAAAGTTTCTTAGCCTTGCGTGAGTTGATAATGAAACAGGCGGTTGGCGTGTGGTAACATTGTTGGCGCGTTGTTCCATTTTTCGCAAGACGCAATAAACAATGGCGAGTGTTTAAGAAAAAAGCTCAATGCGTGTTATGGCTTTCGGAATTTAAGTCAATGATTACAATTCAGAGAATGTTCAAAACAAAGTTTAAAAAGAATCCTCCAAATCATAAGTCAATTAAGCTATGGCATGAAAAATTTTTAAACACAGGCAGCCTGTTACACAAAAAGAGTGCTGGTAGACCTTCAGCGATACCATAGAGAGTAGAAAAGGTCAGGGAGGCGTTCGATCGTAGTCCCCGTAAATCACTTCGCCAAGCGGCTCGTCAACTGGATATGTCAATGGCATCCGTACATAAAATAGTGAAGCACCGCCTTCGTCTTACACCCTACAAAATCCAGATGATGCATGAACTGAAGCCAGATGACCGACCGAAGCGCAAGAAATTTGCTGAGGATATGTTCCAAAAAATCGACAATGATCCTACATTCCTTGAGGACATTTTGTTTTCTGATGAGGCAACATTCCATACTTCCGGAGCAGTAAACCGACACAAATGCCGCATTTGGGGCTCACAAACCCCCACGTTCTAAGGGAGCATATACGCGACAGCTCAAAGGCTAATGTTTGGTGCGGTTTAATGCATGATCGAGTAATGGGACCTTTCTTTTTCGCTGAAGGCACCACTACCCCTGCAACCTATCTAGATATGATGAAGAACTACCTGATTCCACAGTGGAAGAACTGCAGACCAACATAGTCTACCAACAAGATGGAGCACCTCCTCACTGGGGCCTGCAAGTTAGGCAGTGCCTTGATACGAACTTTCCAGGACGATGGATTGGAAAGGATGGGCCAATCCCTTGGTCCCCTCGCTCACCCGATGCGAACCCTCTGGATTTTTTCTTCTGGGGATATGTGAAAGGGAGAGTGTACAAGACCAACATTGATGACATTGAAACTCTCAAGAACAGAATAATTGAAACAATCGCTGAAATCACCCCCGAAATGCTAGCCCGAACATGGGAGGAAATCGAGCTTCGCTTTGACGTCCTTCACGCCATAAATGGGGGGCACATTGAAATTTATTAAGGCATGCTAAGAAACTTTTTGAGTGTTTCTTTGTGAATAAAAAAAATACGTTAAAATCTATAATAGTTTTTGAGTAATAAACATGTATAATACGGGAGATAATTTAGAACACCCTGTACTTTCAGTATAATTTCTTATGCAAATTCCGAGTTATCCGTCGCTAAAAAGTTGGTTATCAAGATCGCTACACTCAAAGTTGACATCTTAAACCCGCTACTCCATAGAACTCGGGCTTAAGATGTGAGCTTACAGTGTAGCGGTCCGGATAACCAACTCTTTAGTGACGGATAACGGGAATGTGCATAAGAAATTATACTGAAAGTATATGGTACTAGTGTGTTAACATTTCCTTAAGTTTTATCTTAATTTTCCGCAAGTTTTAACGAATTCCTGAATTAGTATGAGCCTTGGTATACTAAAATACACATATACCGACAAGTGATTATACATATATGTAAATATGGATGGATTTAATGACATATATCTATAAACTGTATACACTTTGGGGTAAATATAAACGAATAAAAGCATAAGATGAGAAACAACTCTAAACCTATGTTATTAAGAAGAATTAACTGACAAACCAGGGGAGTTGTAACATTTGCACTCTCTCATAAAACTATTCCCAACTGCATATAAAAAGTATAGAATAATCCGAAATGATGCATATTGTCCAAGTGTGCAGGAAAACTTGCACAAACGCATTTGCCAAAGCAGTTCATGGTAAGACCTCTACGTAATTTGAATGCTCCTACTACAACACTTGCAGTCTTAGGTAATACTAGTATTAACACCCGTTTTAAAAAGGGAAAAAATTGATTGATTGGTTGACTATTTTTTCATAACTTAATAAACATACAAAACGGTTCTATGCTTCGTAATAAAAAAAATAATAGTGTTAAGGTCAGTTTTAAAAACGGAGAAAAATACATTTGGACAAAATTTTTTTGTTCAATGAGAGAAAAATAAATTTAAATATCTGCACTGCAAAAAAATTGTTTAAAAATAGTGAAAAATTAAAAAAAAAATTACTTTTTAAAATTTGGAATCAGAAAATTTTTCGAAGAAAGGCGTAACGGAAAGGCGTTGAAATAGTTTAATAACAATGCTTTTAAATAGGATGCATTTAAAAGGATTAGGAAGAAAGGGTCACTTTGTGATTAGGCCTTCAATACTCATTTACCTTTCTTCTTATATTTCCGGTGTTTTCAAATGCGAGCCAAAAACACTGAGGACAGATGAAAAACATTGGGACATAACTCCAGAAACGCAATTTCTAAGTCAGCGGTTCGTTTGCTGTTGTTGGTGGGCTCTACCACGGCCGTCTAGAAACTACCAGGCCTGAACATGGAAAAGATAAAGCATTGTTACGTCGAACTGGTGGTGCCATTACAGAAGTTAGTTCAACGTCACAATCTTAGTTAGAGCTAATATATTTATACTAGCTGACTCGACCGCCATTACGGAGCCCACTTGTAATAGTAATGCATGCTATAAGAGCGAGGATTTTTATTTTACTGATTAAAATTTTTGCGAAAATGGCTATAATTGGAAGAAATGGAAAGAGCAGTATCAGATTAGTATATGCATGTGCGATGGAAGCTATTATTACCAACATTTCGAAAAAATTTTAATATTTAATATGTCAAAAGAGCATAATGTTGCCTCATCTCGTCAAGAGAGGGGCATATAAATGAAGCTAGAAACATGTGTAATACCAATAACGTATATTAAAGATAGACTCCGAATTCTATTGTTAACAGCGGCAAAAAGTGAAGCAAATTGTTAACTGCTCACAGTTCTGGGCAAACAATTCTATTGTTAACTGCTCACAGTTCTGGGCAGGAGTGAGCCGTGGAGTAATTAGCTGTCTGGCTGCTTTCTTTTTGAAAGTTTTGGGCCTGAGGAATAATTAATTCAAAACCATTCCTCAAAGTTGTTCTGCGTACAACTATACGAACAGACACGAAAAAGGATCAGGAATCATTTTCCACAGGGATAAAATCAAAAATACGTAACTAAAATGAAAATACATAACTGAACGACGATCGAAACAAAATTGAAATTGAAACCATGATCGAAAAATTGTTTATAAAATATAATAAAATTTTTCAAATACAAAGTAAACGAAAAGATAAACTTATCACTCCGTGATCGGCGTGTGAAAGAATTATTAATCAGCTACTCTCATGTTTAGCCATGTATTTTGCATCATCCTCACTCACTTTCGGCCATGACAGTTCTGGGCATGGAGCTTCCCAATTTGCTTCAAATTACAACAATTGCTTCGGAGTCTATCTTTAATATACGTCATTGTGTAATACCCGAGGCCAACGAGAAAGACAGGCCTCGAAGCGGAAAAAGTCACCTGGTCATCTGGGTCCGAACAACAATCCAATCTTCATTGACTCCATCTTGGATGTAAACAATGAGTATTTTTCCGATTGTTGGAAACAATGAAGTTTGGATTGTTGTTCGGACCCAGATGGTCAGGTGACTTTTCCGCTTCGAGGCCTGTCTTTTTCGTTGCCTTCGGTAATACCGTGAAATCTCCTTGCGAGTCGCAAGGGGAATACAGAATGCGAATCGCTAGATATGTTTCTAGCTTAAAACACTGTATAGTGCTTTATTCTAGCTTCATTTATATGGCCCTCTCTTGACGAGATGAGGCAACATTATGCTCTTTTGACATATAAATATTAAAATTTCTTCGAAATATTGGTAATAATAGCCTTCCATCGCACATGCATATACTAATCTGACACTGCTCTTTCCATTTTTTCCAATTTTAGCCACTTTCGCAAAGATTTTAATCAGTAAGATAAAAATCCTCGCTCTTATAGCATGCATTACTATTACAAGTGGGCTCCGTAATGGCGGTCGAGTCTGCTCGGTATAATATAGTTGCTATAATCTTAGTGCTTCAACAATACACCATTGACGTCATGTTCAGGCCTGATAGTTTCTAGGAGGCCGTGGCTCTACCAACACCTCCTAGAAAGAAAGCCAAACAACTGAAACGTCATACATTGTTACATCATAAGTCGACCAAATTTAAGGCTTATCATTAGTAGAAATACGGTTAACAATGGTTGAAATATGATGATGTAACAATATATGACGTTTCATTTGTTTGGCTTTCTTTCTAGGAGGTGTTGGCTCAACGCGCTCACTCAAATTAACAAAACCCATTGTAAATAAAAAAACCATGACGTTACAAACTGGTGCACGCACACAAAATTCCATTGACATGTATAAAAATTGAATTTTTGAAAAAGTAAAATATTTAAAGTAAAAAACTATAAAACTGGAACTAACCCCCCCCCCCCACTTTCCCACCCCGGCGTCTCTTACACGGCCAAAATAAACAATAAAAGGTGATTTAGGCACAGATGAAAACGACAGAATTTAGGTGTATCTCTTTCATTTGTGATTTAGGTGTATCTCTCACAGGAACCGAGTCTATAAAGGAGACAGACAGACAGCACTTGAATTTTTTAATAGTGAATTATCATTATTATAACTGGTATGATTAAGTTTGTCCATTTTCAAATTTTCTGTGTTGTATTTTTTTTCTTTTTTTTGTTTTTAGTGTGTTCGTTGTTAAAGGTTCATTTTCAACTGTTTCATTCAAACTTAAAAATTCAAATTTAAATTTTTTATTTATTTCAATTAATAATTAATTTAATAATTAAAAACGGGATTTTTGTGGATATTTTTACTTTTTTTTTCAAGGCGGGAAAAAAACGAAAATAAAAATTTATTGAGTTCTTTTTTAGTGAACATTTCTTATATATCAGGTCGTTGCATATCAAATGTCGGATTACAGAGGTCATCTTTAATGGCCCTCTAGAAAGGACACTTTCACACGTGCTATTCGAAATAACCCCCATTGCAATCCAAACATTGTTGCCAACGATTTGGCAGCTTCTCGAGCCCTCTCCGATAGAATCCATGGTCACGGGACTCAATAAACTCCCAGAACGCGTTTTCGACGTCTGCTTGGGTTAGGAATGTTTTCCTCCGGAGAAAATTGTCCAGGCTCTGGAAAAGATGGTAGTGGAGAGATCCAGAGAGTACGGGGGGTGTGGAAGCACCTCTTAGCCCAGAGCCTGTATCGCCTGCACGGTCGTTCGTGTAACGTGTGGACGCGCGTTGTCATGCAGCAGAAGGACGCCTTTGCGATGCACAAGTGCAGGTTGTTGCTGACACAGTTTTGTGTGTATACGATGCAGTTCACGACAGTAGGTCACAGCAGTGATCGTCTCCCCCTGCTGCAGGAAGCTGTAATGCACTACACCGAGATGCTCCACCAAACTGTTCATGTGGGACCCATTTGTCCTGCTTTTTAATCATACCGATGGTCCTAAGGTGTCTACTGACAGTCGACGCTGATACAGCATGATCCCCTGCAAGGTCCTGAACAGTTTTTGACGGGTCCTCTTCCACAGATCGCTTCAGATCAGCGTCATTCAACACTTTGGGCGGTCTGCCGCGTGGCTCATTTGCCAAGTCCGTCACTCCCGCCCAGAATTTTCGGAACCAACGTTGGACAGTACGTTCGTTTATGGTGCTACACCAAATACCTTATTGATGTTTCGAGAGGCGTTGGATCAAGGCCTCATAGATAACAAGGCCCGGACACTATGCGCTGATGACGTCACAAAAGGAGGGAATGAGGGCAGCGAGAAAACAATACAAGGAAGAAAAAAAGAGCTCGTAGCTTACTAATTAAAGGAAAACATCGATAGACATTTTTGAGTTTTTCTCTTGTTTTAAAAATATTGTAGATCTTTTCTAGTGTTTTTTGAAAATATTGTAGACTTTTAATAATATTTAAATTATTAAATTTAATAAAAAAAATTGATTTGTAGCTGTTTTTAATTCTATTTCAAACATCCTGATCTAGAGCTTAATATTACTTGAAAAGCTCTATATCTACAAAGGATATAGGCTAACTCCAAATTTTAATTATAACTGTTTATATGTGAACATTTGTTTTATTTATAAATGTTAGTAATATGCAAATAGGCTTCTTGCCATCGTAACTCAAATGACTGGCAGCACCACTAGTGTCAAAAAACAAAAATTTTGGCGTCCAAACTCAAGGAAGCCTGCCTGAGCTACAGAATGTGAGCTTTCTTCCGTAACTCTTTGAGCAAACAGTTAACGTGATAAAATGAACAAAAATAGAATACTATGTGCTGCTGTTGGATGTAGTAACTCATATTATCACACAAATGGAAAGAACGTTAGTTTTTTTTCGTTTTCCCAAGAAGGATCTTCCCAGACGTGAAAAATGGATTCAGTCAATTCGGCGTACTGAGTAAACACTTTTTGATTTTTTCGATGATGTTCATTACACTTAACAACTTATAAAGAATGATAAGTTAGGGAGATATCTGAAATGAGCATGTTGGCAATGATTGTCTATGTTCAATGTTGGGACATTTGAAAGAAACGATAGAAACTTGGCCTCAACTTTTCTTTAATAGGTACCTTATTTTCCATTCATGAAAGTACTGCTTCAAGAATATTTTATTCTGTGCTGTATTTTTTGCATCAAAGATTGAATGGATGGGTGAAATGGCTGGATCAAAAAGTTGTAAGGAAAACCATGTATCCTTGCTTTAAAAAGGAATTCCACATTGTAGTGTCATAATCGATTGCTTTGATATTAAATGTGAAACTTCTAGCCAAGTTTTCATGCAGAACAAAATGTATTCTGTATATTTACAATAGTTTTACGTTGAAGAGAAAAATTCTATAAAATCAGGGTTCTCCAAAATTCAAATTTATCTACAAAATTTGATAAAATCCCCAACACTATTAAAATCAAAAATAACAAATAAAATTGAATTAAAACTCCCACCCCTTCCCTCTTAACTA
>JAHWFO010030825.1:0-12692 GCA_023313115.1 Rhysida immarginata | reverse complement strand
TTATGGGGTTGTTTTAATAGTCAAATGTTGGTGAAATGATTTTTTTTATGAGCAGCTGGTTCCATACAGAAGTTTATACAGAAATGATGGGATTCTTTGTCACTCAATTATTGAGAAGATCTGTTTATTTGAAACAGGATAAAGAACCAGCTTATAGATCGAAAAAAATCGGAAAAGAGAAATAAGTATCCTGAAATGGCCAAGCAAATTTGCCTGCCATGAATCTAATCGAAATCTATGGGCAATCATGATAAATAGAATACAGAAACCTTTGACAAAGGACAAAAAAAGACCTCACTGAATGCATCCAAAGTGTTAGAAATATATTACACAAAAGAATATATTTGCCCTAACCTTACTAATATCATCGCCCAAAAGAATTGGGATTGTTATTACGGCAAAAGGTGATTCTACAAAGTGGTAAAATCAATTATGTATATAAAAAAATAAATAAGACATTTCCGATTTAGCAATACGTGAAATTAATTTTATTTTCGCTGACGCATTTTGTAACAACAATGTCTTCAAAGCAGTGATTAAATTTAATTGTTATTTTACTGATTTTTTTTACTAATTTGTGCATTTAATTATTTTACTTTATTTATTCATTAAGCCAAGTTTATTTAATTAATTAATTATTAACTTCATTTTATTTTGTTTTATTTATTGTATATGTTTATCATTTAATTAATATATTCTTATTTTATTTTATATTTTAATTAAATTTTAGCTATTTTATATTTATTTAATTTATTTTTATCATATTCCATCATAAATATTTTATTTTATTTACTCATTTATATTTATAACTTAAACGTCATAAGCGCCAAAATGCAAAAAACATTAGCAAGCAGTCTTCATAGCGCCGCCATCTTAGTTTGACAAAAAAAACTATGAGTTTCACCCCCCCCCCTGAGTAAGACTATCTATCCTTTCCCTAACTGCGATTGGTCGAAGCCTAATCACAGCGCGACATGCGATTTCACAATATCTACAGACCATCTCTACGAGTGCTTCCCGGCTGAGCATCTATACTTCGTCCAACAAGAGAAAAACAGGGTGTGTTTCCGGTCTGATATCGACTACTCACTCTTCCGCAATGCTTTGTGGGATCTCTCCTTCAGCGGCTGCACAAGTCAATTTGTAATGGCGACGCCCGTGCAACAACTCTCCAGCCAAACAAGGAAAAACTATTCACAGCCAGGCTAGGGAGATTTGTGTGGAACGTATTTTGCTACTTTAAAGGAAAATAGTGTTTTAAAAGCTTATCTGCAAGTTTCCAAGGCAACGCAAGTTTCTTTTTCTTGCGTTCGAACAATTGTTCAAGAAGGAAACGAAGCGTCTTCATGCGAAGCTACCACCCCCTCTCCTCGCTTTTCGACTCCTGGAAAGAAAACGCCCAGGGAATCTCGAACAACGATATATATAAAATTGAGTTAAAAGATAATTTTATGACGTGTACAATATTTTTAATTATAATTAAAGCAAAGCAACTGAATAATATTAAAGCTTCTGCTGTAATATTATAAAGCGCTTCTTCAATGAGACATGAGACAGAAGTGATTAAGCGCATGAGGCCCCCTTTCTCTGGTTGGCTAATCTGAAACTTCCTGTGACACACCCTGTTTTTCTCTTGTTGGATGAACTATAAATCACTTGATGCGTTACCGACGGAGCACGGAACTGAAGGGTTTTGGCGACGCGAATTTTCGTGTTATTACGAAATTTACTATAACGTTAAAAAAAAAGTTTAAACGTTATTTACTAAAAAGCATTATGACAACTTTAAAATTGAATAAAACGCTATACTAATACAATATTATTCCAACTTTATTTTTAGAAACCATTATGAAAAACATTTCTTAGAATGTAAACTCATTAAGTTTGAGATATGGCTATGAGAAACGCAAACACACTTTATTACTAAAAATTAAAACCTTTATTTACTAAAAATATGAAAAACTTAACAAAAGAGAGAAAATAAACACTGTAATCTTAAATTTTACTTAAAATTATTAAAAGCATTAAAGCTATTAGTATTAGAATAGTATTTAAAATTATGATAAAATTATTAATAAGTAATAAAGGTATTTAAAAATACTTTGTACTGCATTCAAAAGTATTAGGATTTACTTTGCACTGCGACTTCGTCCTAGTGCTACATTTTTTTGAATGCACTCAGTTATGTTGTGTGGCGCTTTTATTTTTTTTGCTGGTAGGGCTCCAAAAGTAGTGTACTGGTGGTCACGAATTCTTGAACAATTGTTGATGCAACTGGCCGACCCCCAGAAGGCTTCCTTTTACCAGACAGTCAGTATATATTTGCGCCGACCAATTGCAGTTGGTTGAACAAGTATCTGCTTTCCTGTTCTTCTGATTTGTTTAAGTGGAGCTGGACCATAATTTCTCCCAAAAGTTTAAAGTGCGGAAATTTATCCTGTTTCTGTGGACGCATATTTTTCTGTATTTGATAACATTCTTTCAACTGCTGGTCTACATGCATAAGGACGACAATCATACAATTATTGTCGTCTGCACTCCAATAATGCAAAGAACTATTCAGCTACTTCCCCAAGCAAATGAAGTGATCTTTGTGGATGCGACAGGACATATGGACCAAAGAAACCACAGAGTGTATCTTTTTATAGCATATTCTGTGGCTGGGGGGGGGTCCAATTGACTGTGCGGTAACGGATGCAGAAACAGAAGCTGTTTTTACAAAGGCTGTCGATTTATTACGAACAGTTTGCTTTCCTAAAGAAAGTGATATTGTGATTAATGGGCCCAAAATATTCATGACAGATGGTGATTTGAAAGAACGAAAAGCTCTCAGCAAAATATGGCCTCGGAGTAAAATTTGCTTTGTCAGTTTCATGTACTGGCAGCAGCTTGAAAATATCTAGCTAAAAATTGTGTTCCAAAGAGTGACAGATAGTCACATTTCTTCCATATCAGGAGTTTGATATATACTGAATCAGAGGAGGAGTTTGAAAAAAAAAATTGATAAATTCAAGAAAGTAATCAAATTAAAGAATATTTTGGCATACATAAACAATTTATGGGAATCAAGATTCTTATGGGCTTCTTGCTACCGAAAAGGACTACCAATCAGAGGAAATAATACTAATAACTATGTCGAGTCAGTATTTCGAATTCTAAAAGACACGGTTTTGGACAGAGTAAAAGCATACAGTTTAATTCAGTTATTTGATTTCATAGTAACAAAATTTGAAACTTATCTTAAACAAAGATTACCAGATTTCAGCTATCCAAGATATCTCAAAAGCTTGTTGAAGAAATTTGTGCTAAAAAAACCAATAGTCAAACAAGAAGATATGCAATACGACAACGATCTGAAATGTTACCACATAAAGGGAGAAAAGGGAGCCAATTAGTTTGTTGATCCCGATAATTGCTTTTGTTCCTGTTATGTAGGATGCACAGGTTTGCTTTGCAAGCACATCAGTGCTGCTATATTATTCATAGGAGTAGAAATGAATTACATGTACAACATGAGTACCAGGATACTAATGTATAAGATTGCTATGGGTCGGGATCCACAAAACAGTGAGTTTTTAATGCTACTGTCATATGATCCACGTGCCAAATCATGTGGCGCTTCTCAGATAACTTTCCCTCATAATGTCTCGCAGTGCCAATGAGAGAATGATACTGAAACAGCTGAGGTTGAGAATCAAGACAGGACAGAAGAAAATGCTGATCCATTCACTAACAATGACCTTAAATCAAGGTTGCATTCCTTTTTCAGCAAGATTGAAAAAAACATAGAAGGAAACCCTACAGTTTTTAGACCAGCAGTTGAAAGAATGTTATCAAATGCAGAAAAATATGCGTCCACAGAAACAGGATTAATTTCCGCACATCATACATTTAGGAGAAATTATGGTCCAGCTCCACTTAACAAATCAGAAGAGGAAAGCAGATACCTGTTCAACCAGTTGCAATTGGTCGGCGGAAATATATACTTTCTGGTAAAAGGAAGCTTTCTGGGGGTCGGCCAGTTGCATCAGCAATTGCTCAAGAATTTCGTGACCACCAGTACACTACTTTTAGAGCCCTACCAGCAAAAAAAATAAAAGCGCCACACACCATAACTGAGTGCGTCCAAAAAAATGTAGCACTAGGACGAAGTCGCAGTGCAAAGTAAATCCTAATACTTTTGAATGCATTACAAAGTACTTTTAAATACTTTAATAATTACTAATAATTTTATCTTAATTTTAAATACTATTCTAATGCTAATAACTTTAATGCTTTTAATAATTTTAAGTAAAATTTAAGATTACAGTGTTTATTTTCTCTCTTTTGTTAAGTTTTTCACATTTTTAGTAAATAAAGATTTTAATTTTTAGTAAAAAAGTGTGTTTGCGTTTCTCGTAGCCATATCTCAAACTTAATGGGCTTACATTTTAAGAAATGTTTTTCATAATGGTTTCTAAAAATAAAAGAAATCATATTATATTAGTATAGCGTTTTATTCAATTTTAAAGTTGTCATAATGCTTTTTAGTAAATAACGTTTAAACTTTTTTTTTAACGTTATAGTAAATTTCGTAATTGCACGAAAATTCGCGCCGCCAAAACAGAAGTCTCGTCTGCTCAGTTCCATGCTCCGCCAGTACTGCATCACGTGATATAGATGCTCCGCTGGGAAGCGCTCGTAGAGATGGTCTGTAGATATTGTGAAATCGCGCGCGACATCGTGCTGCAAGCGCTATGAGAAATTAGTTCATTTGTTTTCTTTATAACGAAATGCAATTCATATATATTTTTAATGATCTCTAAATGCATATTTAATAAAACTAATATTGAGATGGTTAAACTTTATTTCTATCAAAACAAAATTCACCTTTTAAACTGCTGAACTGCAATTAGATCAGCCTCGCCCAACGATATGAAATGAGTAGATCCAAGGCCTCCTATAGACAAGGCCTGCTCACTCAGACAATATGGCGGGAATAGAAGGCTGGCAGATGATATAGCTGAGATGGATTTTTTTTAAATGCTGAGCAAACAGAATGTAAAAATGCACAATATGATTTTTTATTCACAATAGTCTTCACATTAAAATATTCCAATCGTCTAATTATTTAAATTATAGCAATACAAAATAATTCTCTTTCAAAATCTCAGTTTAGCTTAATAAATCTAAAATACATTGTTATAATATTCTGATGGGATGAATATTGTGAATAAAAAAATCATATTGTGCATTTTTACATTCTGTTTGCTCAGCATTTAAAAAATAACCATCACAGCTATTTCATCTGCCAGCCTTCTATTGCCGCCATTTTTTCTGAGTGAGCAGGCCTTGTCTATAGGAGGCCTTGGTAGATCCCAACGATATGAAACACAGAGTAAAATGTGATGTGAAATGAGTAGATCGCTTATTTGGCCGCCATCTTTGGGGCAATTTGAAGGCGGCGAAAAGTGGAACTAATCTCTAGGCGCCATTACTATGGTTGGCAGAACTTCGATAACTGAACTAGCAGCTAATCCTCGAATTCCTCCCACCAATCAGAAACAAACGTACGTGTTGCGCCCTCTTTTGTCTATCTTTGCAGAGAACTAATATCTCGAAGGCCATGATGTAAGATGAACAGCGATTCATAATGTATTTTCTGATGACCTGAGTGAACTGTTGAAACTATAAGCATATAGGGATGCAACATCGAATCAAAACATCGACGTTTTTCTGTAGTAGTATTTTCAGTAGAATATTCAGTTGCAAAAACAACGTTAAATGAATATAGTTTCAATATTTCCTTGATAATTTCAATTGCTAGTGGCGGAGTCAGTGAAGTTATTTCGTTATTTCGGTAACATCGGAAGGAAAAACATAGATTCATCGTAACAATAACATCGATGTTTAAAAAATGTAATCTGTTACATCTCTTGTGTAAGCAACTGCTAATGCTAGAGAAAATGAGTTTTTGTCATTTAGTATTGCTAATATTAATCAGTCTCTGACATAGCGTAATCTGGCTAGGTTGATTTTTTTTAATTGAAACTTTCAAGAACAAGAATAAAAGAGAAAAAATTAATTCAATTACGAATTTACAAGATTACGTAATTTAATAAAATAATTTTACTAAAATGAATTTCCCTTTCAGCGTGATTTGTCTAATTATTAGTATTTTTATCTTGTTTAATTCAGCTTTGCACTTTAGTGTAATCTTTATTTTCGTCCTAGGTGTAATGGAAATTTGTTTTCGATTTTTAACACTTGTTTTCTTGCACTACGTAAATAAAAAGAAGCTTTTTAATTTTTTTCAAGATTTTTAATGCACCAGATATCGCATCACATCATCAAAGACAATTCCTAATTATATTTTAGATTTCATTCATTATCTGATTAGCTATACGGCTTTATAGCTAATATTATCCTCATGTATTGGTTTTATACTTCATTATTATTATTATGAACATTGATTATGTTTATTTATTATTAATACTTCGAAGCCGGTATTATTACAGCAGTTTTATTAATTGTAATAAATTGTAATTTTTCCAAGTCTGTAGCATTAATTGTAAAATCTGCGATAAGATTCCATGAAATAAACTGCAAAAGAGCCAATCTAGAGCGATGCGAGAGCAGAGCAGAATGAGTAAATATGCCTGGGGAGGGAGGGGGGTGGAGGCATCGATACGCATTACTTAATTTAAAGGAAATGTGGCGTTTCTTGATTTGCAAATTCTCGGCGTCATTCATAATATTCATCCTATCTTATATTAGCTGCTCGATGCGAATATAAAAGTGCTTAACACATGGCATTTCTCTACACTGCGAAGCGGATCCGCCATGTTGGCTCGTCGACGGAGGGACCAAAGTAATTTCTGAAATTGGAAATCTGAAACTGAAACCTTTTTTCCCTTTTGATGCTTCTGATTGGTCGGAGGAATTCGAGGAATAGCCGCTGGTATAACCAAAGACGATAAGAAAGGAAGACCGGACAATCCTCTGTTTTAAGTGATCCGCGCAGCTTTCTTCGCGCATCACGTCATTTGATGTACTTTTGCCCGCACCGTTGGAGGGCGTAATTATCGTATATTAAAATAAAGAGAAATGATCTTATTTATTCAAATAAGTTATGTATTTAATAAATAAATAAAAAGTATATGTTGCATTCCCTAAACGTTGTTTCTTTTATTAAATCGAAACCGTGTGAAATCGAAACTAAAAGTGTTTGATTCCACTCAGCTCTTCGATTGTCTCATGACGGTTGATAATCATTTCGAAAAGCAATCTGCAGCTGATTCAAATGAAATATGTCATTGGGACGCTGGTGTGCAGATCCAGGTTGTTTCAACAAACGAGTATATATGTATAAATCATTGCTGTCATGCTAAATTTAAGTTGTGTAATTTTAATCTTTTATATCCATCATTTTAAACAAGAACAGATGAACCCCCTCCCCCTTCATCTGTTCTTGGTTTAAATTTTTATGTTTGAAGTTTCTATTGTTTTATACGTTGGTTTGATTCTGTTTAACATATGAATTAGATTGTATTTTTGTTTTGTATTAATTGTGTGATGATTATATTTGTTATTTCTTGTAAATTCTTTTATCCATTCCTGGATGTAATAAATAATTTCTGTCTTACTTTTGTTGTGCTAGAATCTTATTAAACGTTGAAGTTATTACTCATATGAATTATTAATTATATAAATTATTACCTTACGATAATTTTATTGAATTATAAATATACAATTTTGGTGGTGTTGTATATAAATATATATTTATTAACTTTCATCTTTTTTAAAAGTCTCAATTTTTTATTTTTTTTTATTGTTAGTAAATTTTTCTTTAATTATTTAGGAATTGCCATAAAAATTCTGTGTTAATTAAGATGCGTTAATTAATTTAAATTTAACAACAATAATTTTTAATCGTAATAATCGCGAGCAAATAAAAAGAGGAAATTTCTTAAAACAAAGAGGTTGTTTGAGGCTAATTAAAGAAATGTAAAAAGAAAGGCTGTTTGGAGGGTAGAATTGTTTCAGCCCGCACCGCTAGCTAGTAATGGCGCTAGTTGGAGGCATCATTTTCTCCTATGGGAAAACGTGAATTGTCCGGTCTTCCTTTCCTATCGTCTTTGGTATAACTGAGCAGGTAACCGCGCAAAACTAAGGCAGAACTACAGTGGCTAGAAGTAATAGTGTGTCCATTGCCGCTGATTTCGTGTCATCATGACTGATGACACCGCCAGATGGCACGACAATCTAATGCGCCGACAATTACTCTATAATGCATGGGATTCAATGTAAGTTTAACAGCACGAACGCTTTAAAAATACTTGTTTAATAAAATAAAATAAGATTGTAAACTTGAAATAATATCCAGAAAAACTAATCAAATGAATTTCAAAGCAGTATTCGTTTTATTTATTATTTAATCGAATAGCTGTTGTTATAAAAAGTTAAGCGCAGAAAATAATTATATGGAAAAGTGTAATGGTTTTTAAATTGAAATGTTCTTTTTATATTTTACAAATTTCATAATTTATAATTTATTACATGTTATTGTGTGCGTCTGAGCTTTAAAAGTTTACTTTTTTCACGTTTTGCACTTCTTTTTTCGTTTGGTGTTTTTACTAGAAAGTGCAAGCGCGTAAGAACGTAGAACTTGATAATGCTATTTGTTACTGCAGGGTTATATTATTATATTTTAAATTTTAATTTAGAGACACATAACGAAACCGTAAAACAAATATAAAACAACCAAGAAATGAGAAAAATGACTATTCGATTAAATAATAAATAAAACAAATACTGCTTTGAAATTCATTTAATTAGTTTATCTGGATATTATTTCAAGTTTACAATCGTATTTTATTTTATTAAACAAGTATTTTTAAAGCGTTCGTGCTGTTAAACTTACATTGAATCCCATGCATTATAGAGTAATTGTCGGCGCATTAGATTGTCATGCCATCTGGCGGTGTCATCAGTCTTTATTACAATCTCATGCCTGCATTTAGTATTCAATTGCCACACTATTACTTCTAGCCACTGTAGGCAGAACCTTCGTTCGCAGTCCCAGTTATGTGTTTTTTATCCTCTGAATTTAAATGAAGACTGTTTATGGAACATGGAGGACATTTAATTTTTTTGATACAGTTAAATTTCATGAATGTGCTCAAATAACGGTTTTAAAGCATGTGTTTCGACTTACATCGATGATGCACAAGTTCATAGGCCTAATAACCAAAATCGGAGGGAACCTGTAATCCACAAGTTCATAATAAGTACTTGATAATAAAATGTTTTATGGATATAACCTTTCTAGGTTAAATTGAACTATCTGCACAAATCGCGAGTCAAATCGCAAACGCAAGCCTCACTCTCGGCCCTGCGGGCCTCGCTGATCAGTGTTTTCCGTACCACTCTCGGCCCTGCGGGCCTCGCCGGTCACTGTTTTCCGTTACTCGAACGCCTTCGGCGTTCTGTCTACGACGTCCCCCTCCGGGGGCAAATAATTGATATATACCCCAACCTATTTGGTTACAGGGGGCAGTTGGTTTCCCCCCGGCCGGTTACAGGAATCGCGACAATTCAGTTTGCGGAATAAGTCATCTTGCGATTTGTGCAGATAGTTCAATTTAACCCCTTTCTATATTGTATGTAAGTATGATTTAAAAACTCTGCTTGTTTTTTTTTGTTTTTTTTTATCCCATCAGCTGTAATGTAAAAATCAGCTGACTATTAATTTTCTATGTCCGCACATCGCGCGATGTCTGATCAGGCGACCAAGGTAAATGAAATTTTTATTAATTTAACCATCACTTCTTAGTCTTTTATTGTGACTAAATAGAAAAGGGGCTTTATATCAGTTAGTTAGGGGGGGGGGGCTTCAGAAAATGAATTCACTTATCTTGGTCGTATGATCAGCCATCGCGCGATGTGTGGACATTGAAAATTAACCCTGCTGACATTATGACCATTATGTAACTATTCCTACGAATATCTTTTTATAATACCCCCCCCCTCAAAGAGAAGATAATTAACTGAAGATATTATGAAACATAATTACAAAAGGGGAATGGGAAGGGAAAAATTCCGCGATCTAAACTCGAACCAGATCGAGTCCAAGTAGCGAATTTTTCCTTCCCTTTTTTCCTTGTAATTTTTTATAATGTTGTTTATCTCTACTTTTTAAACGTTTTAAATTATTATTACCATTGAACAGTCCTGAATTAAATGTTTATTGACCTTTAAACAATATCAGTTTTGTAAACAACTGCCTTACAGATTTGCCATGTTGAGCAATTGTTTGTTTTCTGCATAAATATTTAATTCTTAGTGTAAAAAAAGTTTTAAGTAATCCCTTAACCACAATATCAAAATGGGATTGCATGCCAAATTCAGAAGCATTAAAGAAGTGACAATCCCAAAACAATTTTTTATCACAAACTAATGACATTGCAGCATTAGTCAATTTCAGCATTAAATTTTTATCATGTTTAAGGTGCATACCACATGTGGTTCTAAAAACCTTTTCTGCAATTTTGCATAACATATAATAACATCAAGTGATGGTTTTATTAGCCCTCCCTTCTGTTTAATATCAATTAGGACTGATTTTGAGGTAGTTTTACCCATGTTCAATAGTTCAATGCTGTCATTGCATTTTAACTTGGGTACAAAAGAACGAATGACCCAACCGGCAATATATTCCAGAACATTGTCACAATAGGTTGTCAAGGGTTCATACTCTTTTACATAGCAGTGATCAAATGACAAAAAAATATTAGTATAAGAAATCTCAAGTTTTGGGCAATTGTTTTGTGTTGGAAAATCTATTTGGGCATTTTCTGTTTCCTCACAATTTTGCTAACAGCGTTTTCCTATATGCATACTTGAATTGGAGTGGACTTGGATTATTAAGATTTCCTCCCCTGTTTCTGATACAGGAGAAAAAAAGCTCTAGGTGGTCCTGACTTAACTTTCTTGTTAATAAGAATTTCAAGGGAGCATTTTCACTTCACAAAAATTCTTTACAAAGACCCTTTAAGCTTGTTAGATTTATAATGAAGACTAGGATTCCGATTTTTCTTTGTGTTTCAAGTAGGTATTTACCCGAAGAATTTTTAAATGTTTTCAGATAAGCAATTGCATTGTCAATCTTGCAACAAGTCATTTCCATGTTTCTTGTACTGATCGGTTGTTTTATTCCTTTGGCATATAGGTGGCATGAATTCAACAGATCAAAAACCATATTGAAGATTTCAATAAATTCAACAGTTGCATCTACATCACTAAAGCCATCAATTCCAACATCTTTGCAGAATTTAAGAGCAGAAGCAACAGAGCCACTTATTGTTTGACATGCCAATTTTACTTTCATTTTTTGGGATTGCCAATTTAAATGTCTTTCAGATAGCTTACTTGCAGCATGCAAACCTTCTTTTTCCTGTAATTGATGTAACATATCAATATATTCCCATTTGATATATCCTTTCTCACTTAATAATATTTTTTTTCTCCCAGCAGATTGAGAATTAATTTTATCATGTGTGCTGCATCCAAAACGCAATAAACATTTGTTTTTGTTAGATGGGTTCTCTATCCATGATTCAAATTTATCATCTATGACATTAAGATGTACTCCCAGGGATTTGAACATTGAAATGTTATTTGATGCACTGTCACATGTAATAGAAATGCATTTTGCACCTACACTTTCTATTTTTCTCAAATATTGTATCACTAGATTAGCACAGATAGAGCCAGATATTCCATTAATAAGTGAGTAACCTAAAGGGAGCTTCCACATTCCGTTAATTGCTGTCACCATTAACACTAATACTCCAGTTGTTACAGGAACTTCATCATTCTCAATGATGCCATGCCCAAGATCACAGTAACCAATAACAGATTTTCCATCCCATTCAATCTATTTTTTTAAAGCCATTTCATCAATCATCAAACATACAAATATAGGATCTTTCTTCTTTTCTACTTCTTCTTTCAGTTTTTGGAACATCGTTCTGTGAAGCCTGGATCACAATCTAATATTGGAAGCCCATCTACAAATGGAACTGGGATGTGGAAGCTTTACATGCCATCTAAGGAAGTTGTAAGCTTTACTCGAATAAAATTGCAATGTTATTGCAAAACGTTTAAATTCATCTGAATATTCTTTCCCAACCTTGCAGTGCCCTCTTCAAAACGTCACTAAAAGAATTCTCAATAATTGAAAAAACAGATGGGCCCAATCTTGTTTTTAAACCATTAATTACCTGCTGAAGAGAGTTAATCTTTTTTTTTACAACATGCTACCTTATTTTTTTTCACACTTTAACTATTTTTATCCTTTTTTATGCATGTTTTTAAATATCTGATTCGCTTTCTGGGACTGTATGTTGAATATGTATGGTCATGTGAATATGTATGTTGAATATGGAGCAGTACCCAGTTCGCAGGCTGGGACTATCTTTCCTACTGGCGTATAATCGTTAAAGATTAATAAATGAAAGGTCTTAAGAGGATTTTTTCACGCCAAACCTCAGATGTTGATATTATTGATGAAAAATAGGAAAGAAAATTCCACAGCCTGGGATCGAACTAGGAACCTTTTGCTCACCGTGCAGATGTGCCAACCCATTGCGCCACCGTATGCTTTTTTTCCTATTTTTCATCAATAATATCAACATCTGAGGTTTGGCGTG
>JAHWFO010030786.1:65764-77626 GCA_023313115.1 Rhysida immarginata | reverse complement strand
TCCTTACCGTACAAGAATCCTGCTTTCCTTTAGGCCAAGATGCACACAGCATACTGGGCAGAATACCGTCCTCGCCATAAACCTCTATGCAACGGCTGAGAGGAATGATAGGCATCTGTACCTTTTGCAGTACTGTTGGGAATCCGCCAGCTATATTATAATATTTATAAAATTAAAATAAGTAAATTATTTTATTTAATGTTCTTAATAATATTTACAGTAAAATTATTTTGTACATCAAAAGAAAAGTGATGTTTTCAGATTACAGATTTCCGATTACCAAGGAATAACTTTTGAGGGAAAATAATTTAAAGTCAAATTGAAGTCTTTACACCGGTGCATATGATATTTAATAATATATCACATTATTACATCCCTTAAATCAACCAAGTTATCCTCTGGTAATCTGAAATGCGATTTCAGTCACCGCAAGGGTAATTAAAATTATTTGCAGTTAAATTTAGTAACTGAAACAAAAAATAATATTCTGATACTCTACAGCCTTTATTATTCCGAGCGTGTTTATATTCTCACCTTGAGTCAATCACGATCAGTAGATCGCGGTTACCTAATCGTTGTTAGCTAATCAAGCACTTTCCGTTAGCGCTGCATCCAAGAGAAATGACGGTTAGCAAAATGAATGCCGCGATCATGGAGCAGAACGTTCGGTATGTGCTCGTATTCGGGGCGGTTACGTTTAGACTTTCTCAAGTCTGAAAAATTTAATCCCCAAACGTATATAAGGACAGAGAGCAATAATGAAGAGAGGCGATACTCCTGCATTTGCATTAGGAACAAAAAAAATGCAAGCCTGATCGCGCCCTCGGACGTCGGGTACGTAAATCCCACCTAAATTACCACGACCTACTGGGTACTAAATTAGTATCCAGTAGGTCGTGAAATTACTATGGAAATCATAGGCAGGGTAACAAGAAAAAATTAATATGTCCGCAAAAACACCGCGGAAAATTAAGAGATTTTGCTGAACACAAGATAAGAAAGATTTTTAATTTTATATAAAAATAAAACATAAGTTTACTTAAAACAATTAAGTTTTGGTAATTAATTGAAATGTTGGCGTCTGCTATAAGACCTTGCAGTGAAGCATTTTCTTCCCCATCAATCACTTTTTATGATAATGGGGAGGTCTAATAATTGAAGGTGGCCGTTATTTTTTAATTTTCTTTTTATTTTCTTCAGAATCGGCACTTCGTTTGCAGTTTTTAATTTAATCATGTGACTTAAGGAGTTTTGTCACTTCTAATATGTACACAAAATTAATGTATTAAAACACATTACGAAATGCAGGATTGTTTTATTTCTATGCAAGTTCTTTCTTTCTTTCTTTCTTTCTGTCTGTCTCGTCCAAATCTTGCAACTAATTTTTTTAACCCATGTTCAAACGACTCCAAATTAGGCACGCTGTTTCATTTAGGATGACAATACAATCCAGTATATGAATTTTCAAAAATCGAATACAAAGGATTAAATGAAGGGCAAGTCTGTCTTTATGGAAGACGTACAACATTAAAAAACAACTTAAAATAGGCCAATTGACAGTTCCATCCAAACATGCAGAGAATTGTTTGAAAATTTAGAAGCACCGTGTGTAAACCATTTTGAACTGTCGAAACATCTATCCCGTTTCTTGAAACGCAATGAAAGCGTCGTGAAAATAGGCATAAGTAATTTCATTTCAAATACTAGGGTGTAAATTAATTTTAGATGAGATTTTTAGATTTTTTTCAATAATATGCTTGAGACACCGCGAAACTCCTTAATAGAGCGCTGTCTACTGCTAATTACTAAAGCAAATACCAGCCAAAGAAAGTAAAAAGAAATTAGATTATTAATAGATTAAAATTTTTAAATTGGTTAAATCTTTTTAATTTCAATTTTTAACAAGACTGATATTAATAAACCATTAAGGAATGACATAACCAAGTACCGAAAGGTTAAATTAAACCAAACGCAAAACCATATTTTTAATCCGCCCTATGTTAATATTGTAAGTTTCTAATGGGGCATCAAGATAACATTAAACCAGGTACCTTTGAATCAACTGCGACTATCATTAATTTAACGTTATATTCATTCATGGCACATCATTCCAAATCGTTTGATATATTACAAGCCATATTTTAGCATTGTAAGTTCCAATGAACCATAAGGGTTCCACTAAACCAGGTTCCTTGAAACCAATTTCGACTATCATTAATTTTACAATTACTCATTCATGACACATCATTCCAAATCGTTTGATATATTACATGCCATTTTTTTGCACTGAAAATTTTTCAGGGTGTCATAAGAGTACTATTAGAGCACGTGCCATTGTTTCCATTACAACCATTTTCAAAATGGTTCATTCCCGAAACCATATTTATCAATTGGCGAAAATATTAATTTATATCCGCTTCTATCTCGTCATTACGATTTGTTTGATATATTACTTAATATATCTCTCTCTCCATTGAAAATTGCTAGGTGGGGTCGTGAAGGGACCATCTGTGCACGTGCTATTGAACCGATTTAGATAATATTTGTGATTTGTTCGTGCCTTGTACCATATTCATCGACTGACGAAAATAGTAATGAATAACCGCTTCTATCTCGTCATTACGATTTGCTTGATATATTACTTAATATATCTTCCCATTGAAAATTGCTTGGAGGGAAAATAGAGGTACCATCTGTGCACGTGCCAATAAACCGATTTAGATAATAATTGTGACTTGTTCGTGCCATGAACCATATCCATCGACTGACGAAAACAGATTTTGGAAATCTTTCATAGCCTCGGAGGAGTTAAGAGATACGGACGGACAAACAGACAGACAGACAGACACGTTTCCCCACACTGATAGCATAAAGCACCTTTCGGTACTTAATAAAGGGATAAAGGAAGCATACTTTTTTATTATAGCATCATACATGGATATATAGAATTAACCAACATTTTAAAACACTTTAGAGAAAATATATAAACATGAAAACTAAATTGTAAATTACTTTTTAAGTTAAATAATGTATAGAGAGAATTTAAACGAATAAACTTGAAGAACTGAAAGGTTAAATGGAGAGTGAAGTTTTTCTTTATATGTTTGAACAAATAAAAGTTTTATAATTTGAAGACATTCTCACATAATGTTAAACGAATGTTAAATGGTATCATTTTGTATGATATTGTACCATTAGGGCAGGTGCTACGTAACCAATTCCCACTTTCATTATTTACTCATTATATTCACTCATGACACGTTGTTAGGAGTTGTTTGATATATTACATGCCATATTACATGCATTGAAAGTTCCTATAGTACCATATGGTATCATATAGTACCATTAGGGGACGTGCTACGTAACCATTTCCCACTATCATTATAATCGCTCAAGACACGTCGTTACGAGTTGCTTGATATATTAATTGCCATATGTTGGCATTGAAAATTCCAGCGTTACCATATGGTAGTATATTGTACCATTAGGCCATGTACTACTAAGCCAGTTCCCACTATCATTATTGACGCGTTATATTCACTCATGACACGTTGTTACGAGTTGTGTGATATATTACATGCTATATTTTAGCATTTAAAGTTCCAACTTTAACATATGGCACCATTAGGGCACGTGCTACTTAACCAATTTCCACTATAAATATTTACTTGTTATATTCAATGATGACACGTTGTTACGAGTTGTTTGATATCTTACTTGCCATATCTTAGCATTGAAAGTTCCAATGGTAACATATGGTACCATTAGGGCACGTGCTACTCAACCATTTCCCACTATCATTATTTAATCATTATATTCTTAACTCGTTAATCTACCGGGTAGGCAAGAAATAACGTGAGGTGATCAGAGCTCGCTAGCGGAAATTCTATTAGGCCAAATGCAGTACATCTTGGTGTATATACTTAGTGGAACATGCAGTTTCGATTTCTGCAAAAAAAAAAAAAAAAATTTACCAAAAGTCGCCATAGGGGGCGCTTATTTAAAGAAAACAATGAATACCTAATTGTCAAATACCGTACAAACCAACTTAAGTAACAACAATAAACAATGTTTTATTTTTAATTCCAAATGTGTTTCAATATGACCACCAGTGTGCTGTTCTAATAGCTGCATACGGTACACGACATTTTATACGGCAGCTCGCAGCATATCTGCATTAATTAGTCTGATATGTAACGTTATTTGATCCTTTAAGGTTGAGAGGTCAGGAACATGTGCTTGATACACAAGGCTTTTCAAATATCCCCATAACCAAAAATCACAAGGGTTGAGATCAGGCGACCTGGGTGGCCATACCATGCGAAATGCACGACTAATTATTCTATTGTCTGAAAAACGTTCTCGCAAGATCTGCTGCACCTGACGTCCGATGTGCGGTGGCGCACCATCCTGCATCAAAATGGTAGAATCCAGACAACCCTTTTCCTGCAATCGTGGTATCACAAAATTCTCAAGCATATTGGCATACCTGGCAGAATTGACGGAACAAGTCACCGGTCCACGGGGACGGATTTCTTCAAAAAAGTACGGGCCGATGATGAAAGAAGCAGTAAAGCCACACCATACTGTTAGTTTCGGTGAATGCATAGGAGTTGGCAGACACATTTGTGGATTTGATGCAGCCCAAATACGGCAGTTGTGGGTATTGATATCACCATTCAAATAAAAATGTGCCTCAGCACTCCATAAAATTTGCCATGGCCATGCATCATCCACTTCCGTACGTGCTAAAAATCTCAACGAAAAGTCAGTCCGGGTACGTTCATCTCCAGGAAGCAATTGTTGAAGAGGTGTGAGTTTATAGGGATAAAATGTCAATATCTTATGCAATATTTTCCTCACCGTCGAATATGGGATATCTGTTTGGCGTGCTATTGCGTGTGACTGCTGGTACCCTGCACAGTAGTCATCTCCTGTTCCACAACAGAAGTTGCAACTTCTTCAACGTGTTGCTGCCTGATTCGTTTGCGTCCCCGGCCTGGTTGCACTCCTAGAGTTCCGGTAGATTCAAATCGTTCAATCATTTTTCGTAAGTTAGTTATGCTCATCGGTCCTCTTCGTAACGTTTTCAATCGCCGGAATTCACGAAGGGCAGCACTTGCATTGTCGCTCTTCTGATAAAACAACTTGACTAATAACGCCCGGTCAGGCAGAGTAAGCGTCATCGTCAGGCCATTCGTTCGTGAATGATGGGAAATCCTCAGCCTTGCCTTTTATTGTCATGATTGCTCAACACGGAATGCGCTTATGCAAATGTATTCATTGTTTTCTTGAAATAAGCGCCCCCTATGGCGACTTTTGGTACTATTTTTTTTTTTTTTGCAGAAATCGAAACTGCATGTTCCACTAAGTATATACGCCAAAATCTACTGCATTTGGCCTAATAGAATTCCCGCTAGTGAGCTCTGAACACCTCACGTTATTTATTGCCCACCCGGTACATTAAAATGAGCTCAGCCTTTACTGATATAATTTGCATGTCTTATTCTTTCTTAAATATTTCATCTGTTGTAAGAAAGTTATTCTCTGTTGAGGATGATAACACAGAACAACAAAAAATAAGACCGTCGAAATCATCTTGTCATTTTAAAAGGTAAAAACATCCAATGACAAAGATCATATGCCAAAAAACTCCTTATTTCTTAAAATAGCGGAATTAAATTTGTTAAGATGAGTAACTTCATTTATAGAGCACATTTTGAATAATTGCTTAGGAACTTTTCATAACGGTCGTATCACTCTCCATATCTTTCTGACTTTACCACTAATTTAACCACTTATAATGGTGGCCTTCGGAAAAATTTGAGCCGCGCGTTTGAAAATCTTTGCCGTATCAACCTTTAGCTTAAAAATCGTCACCCCATCTCTTACGGCCACTAGTCAGTCAAATTCATTTATATACAACGGTTGGACAAAATAATGGAAACGTCTCATATTAGCTGCATTAAATGTTTAAGAAGTTGTCTTTCGAGAAATGTATTCCTCGGAAGATACGACTTCGCACTATGTCCAACTTCCAATTGCGATTTCTATTGTTCGTACACCATATCAATAGAGATTTCCTTTACTTTATGAGGTGTTTCCATTAGTTTGGCTGACCCGTGTACATTTCAGTAATGGAAATTACCAAAGCCCTTTCTCTATTTAAATACATAAGAAATTTGTCGATTCTTATGAAAATGCGCTGCATGAAGAATTTCGGGAATAGATTTGCTCTGTAAGTCTACAAGATTACAAGAATTTCTTACTTTCTGATGTGTATCCCCATCCAATAACAGTTGGCATCGTTCCTTCGTATTTCATTCCGACTCGTGGCATACACACTGGCCGGACAGTTCGACTGAAAATGACACGTTCGGATAATCGGAGAATAGCAATGTCGTTGAAGAATTCCGCCGCCTGATATTTAGGGTGGATGATGGTCGATGATACTCCGATCCTCATTGGCGAAGAGTAGGAATAGTAATGTTCACCAAGAAGCACTGAAATGCCTGGCCCTAAACTGTAAAAAAATTCGATTTTATAATTGATAATGTTAGATGTTTTATGAAATTTAATTATAAGCTTAAAATCGTTCTTTATTGGATTGGAAGAAATATCATTTGTGAGGAATTCACTCTGCTACACAGTGGGCGGCAGTCAAAAGGTAGCGATCGCTGATTAGAGTTGCACCGCAATACATCTTGCCCTGAGGAGTAAGAAGAGCTGCCTAAGAGATTAAAAAAAAAAGGAATCTATTGAATGAACTCAAAAATTGTAAGCATTTTTTATAGATGCTAAAAATTTAATAATTATAACTAAAAACCTTTGAACAGTTTCAAATAAAAGCGGTTCATATGATACCGATATTTCACTTCGGAATTGGACGGTATAGAAAATCATTGTTATTTCCTAAAATTATTGATCACGAAATCATTAAGGGAATCTTACGTTATTAGTAGGCATTTGTTAGTTAGGAATCTTTTGTGCATAGTTAGCCTTCCGTGAGAGCTTGTTTTTTAATACAGGGTGTTTCTAAATGGAAGGACAATAAGTACATAGTGTGATTCCATGCATCAATAGAAGCCAAAGGTTCCTTATCGAAAATGTCGAAAACTCAAAATTTAAATTGCGTCGTTACGTCATTTATGAACTCTCCGCACCAGCAATTTATTAAATTCAAAGGGGCGAGGAAGTTTTAAAACACAATGTAGTGCTTTATTAATAAGTAAGTAGTACCACGTCACAATGATGCAGCGCATTTAGTCAAAACAAAAGAACATTATTGCTGTGAGCTGCGTGTTTTCAATTGTTTTAAAACAGTGTCCTAATCATAGAGCATTTCAGTTTGTTCCACATATCAAAATAATGAACTGTGCCACTTGTCGAGATTAAATGACGTTTTCGACAAGTTTTAAACAAACTTTGCGTGATGTTTAGACCCTTAACATTTGAGTTTTGAACATTTTGCATAAGGAACTTTAAGTTTGTCATCATGCAAAGGATCACGCTAGGTACTTATTGTCCTTCCATTTAGAAACACCCTGTATATCGCAACAGATTCTACTGATGTTTCATGCACCAACGACGTGATGTGCTCAATTTGATTAATGGCTAAAATCAACAAATATTCAAATTTTCATAAGGAACAGCGGCTAAAAAAACATGATTTTTTTTTCTGATGAAGCTACATTCCATGGAAGCGGTAAAATAAGTAAACATAAATGCCACAGTTACTGACGAGAAAATTCCATAGAATTGATACAACGGAAAGAGATTCTTCAGCAATTAACGTGCATTAAATTGTTAGGGCATCATTGAGCCATTTTCCTTAGATGAGTCTGCTATAATAGACGAGATGTGTTTTGCAACATTTACTAGGTTATTCATTCCTGAATTTCGTAAACGTGATCGCCTAGAGCAGTGCTTCTGAACCGATGCTCCGCGGCCTCTCCAGAAAAATAGAAAAAATAATAATTTTTGAAATTTATTGTGATTTATTGCTTAAGGAGGTCCGCCATAGAAATTGATTCTAAAAAGGCTCCGTGAGTCAAAAAGGGTTGAGTACCGCTAGTCTAGAGGAACCATTTCTCAAGAAGATTGCAGCAGCCTAACATAACCTAACCTAACCATTTTGCCTTATACTACGTTCGCACTAGCACATTGGATCTAGATCGGCAGCTTGAACTAGATTCGAATTTTGAAGTGCGAACGCTAGCGATCTGGATTCGAACTAAATCGACTGTCTCCAAACTCGATTGACTGAATCCTATTCGGAGAACTCGATCGATGCTGCCAATCGTCCCTTGCACGATTACGTTTGCACAAAATGGCGTCCAAACAATCGATCGAACCATGGTCCGAATTAAAAA
Source organism: Rhysida immarginata (assembly GCA_023313115.1). NCBI lineage: Eukaryota > Metazoa > Arthropoda > Chilopoda > Scolopendromorpha > Scolopendridae > Rhysida > Rhysida immarginata. The sequence continues at coordinate 69,254 of JAHWFO010030786.1, read as the reverse complement.
ACAAAATTTTATTCGGCCTGTGGCTTGAAAACTAGGATGGATTGAGACGACAAAAAAGAAATTCGTCCATATACAATCCCTTGCACCTGTTGACTATAATGAACAATTGGAGTTGTAAAGCTGGGTGGAGATTAATGTACGAGTTCCCTAACTGGATAGCGGCGCTGAAGTGCGAACACTGTGGATCTGAAATGAATCCAATTTCTCAATGAATCTAGTTTGTATCTGGATCGACCCGATCTAGTTCTGTAGAGCGAATGAGGTATTAGGTTTGACCATTTCTTAATGGGCATTTCCAGGAAAGATGGGGCGCCAGCCCCATCGCTTCAGCACTTCACTTACTCAACTTAACCCATTTATACTTTCATCTTGGGCTTGGATATATCATATGTCAATACTTAGAGATTTAAATGAACTGAAGAGTTAATTGCAAACGGCATCGACCCCGTGCAATACTGTATTAATGCCATGGAGTGTTTCATAAAAGTTTTAACTGTGCCAGGCGTTTCCATGAGGCCATGACAATATGGTTATACCAATGCAAAGATTAAGACATTATAGAATATTTTAAGCCCATAATGTACGTGTTAACTTCATGTGTTCAAAAGTTATTAAAGTAACAAAAGGGCTTAAACATTTTATGCACGCCCTATAGTTACTATGATTCGATAAAGAATCAGTTAACTTCATTATGTAAGATGATTTCTATTTATTATTTAATTATAAAATAAGCAAGATGAAGTAAATTGAAAACCAGTATCGTTACGATTTTAAAATATTCTACCAATGCTAGTTTCAAGTACATTCTCTTACATGCCAAGGAAATTCGTGTTTATTTGCATCTATGCCTCCAACAATACGTTCAGATGGATTACTTGATATTCCGCAATCTGTAAATAGTAAAATACACTGCTGTTATAAAAATTGCAACATCATGAAAAGTGCAGGATGAAAATATCAAGAAGAGGCATACAAATAATTGCAGTTATAGGGCATATATAAAAGCATCGTCTAAATAGGGTAAAGATCTAAAGAGGAATTGATATAATTATGGATTAAGTGGAAATTCGCCTTTATAAATTTTAATAGAAAATAGATAAAATTCCCAGTGATCGTGGTACTGTTGAAGAGGAGTGGCAGTTGTTTAAAACTGCTGTGATTACTTCGGCTGCTTTGTGCTGTGGTCGTAAGCGGCTGAGTGTGGCGCAGGGCGGTGAGAAAAGGACTGCATGGTGGAACGGTGAAGTCCAAGAAGCTGTCAAGGCAAAGAAGGAAGCTTATTTGCTATGGCTTGCAAATAAGTCAACTTCGAGTCGAGTGCGGTACACTGAGGCGCGAAAAGCAGCAGCAAAGACAGTATCAACAGCTAAAGCCAAGGCCTGGGAGAAGTTCGGGGAGAAATTGGAGGCAGACTATGGTTCGGCAAACAAGGTGTTCTGGCAGACCGTGCGCCGCCTCCGTGGAAAGAAGTCTCTTTCATCACAAACTATTAAGAGTTCAGATGGGAGGCTTCTGAAAACAGAGGAGAGCGTATTGCATAGGTGGAAGGAATACTTTGCATCTCTTCTTAATCCGGTGACAACAACAACTGAGGCATACGAGGTGCACCTTGGAGCGGAGAATAGTCACGGTAGTATCACTGAAACTGAAGTCAGATGGGCAATTAAGTCCCTGAAGACTGGCAAAGCTGCAGGTGATGATGAAATCCGGTCCGAGATGTTAACGGCCTTAAATCAGGATGGTATCCTGTGGCTGACTCGAGTGTGTCAGGTTGCTTGGATATCTGGACAGGCCCCTAAGCAATGGCAGACAGGAATTGTGATCCCTATCTTCAAAAAGGGAGATCAGAGAGATTGCAACAACTATCGAGGCATCTCTTTGCTCAGCATTCCTGGGAAAGTGTACGCTAAGTGTCTGGAGAAGAGAAGTCGGGAAATAGTCGACTCCAAACTGTCGGGGGAGCAGTGTGGTTTCCGACCTGGCCGAAGCACGACGGATCACATCTTTGCTCTAAGGCAAATCTTTGAGAAATCCTGGGAGTATGCAAAAGAGGTCTACGCTTGCTTTGTGGACCTCGAAAAAGCATATGACAGGGTTCCTCGGGAGAAGCTCTGGCAAGTGTTGCAAGAGTATGGAGTGGATGGGCAATTACTGGTTGCTATCATGTCTCTGTACGAAAGCTCTGAGATGTGTGTCCGGATAAATGGCATTAAGTCAAGACCGTTCACCGTGGGTGTTGGACTCCGCCAAGGGTGCGTACTGTCGCCCATCTTGTTCATTATCTTTATGGACTGGACAGACAGGGGCAGCCGAGGCGATGAGCGTGTTTGTGTGGGCGACTGCCTGGTGCAGAGGTTGCTCTTTGCGGACGACCTTGTCCTGCTTGGGTCTTCTCGCACGAACCTTCAGCATGCACTAGACCGGTTTGCAGCCAAATGTGAAGAAGCTGGGATGAAGATCAGTGTGGCTAAAACCGAAGTTCTGGTTCTTTCAAGACAGCCTGCTCAGTGCGCTCTCCATGTTAGGGGAGCCTCATTGAGACAGGTGGAGAAGTTCAAGTATCTCGGGATTGCATTCACGAGTGATGGACAGCAGGAGAAAGAATTGGATGCTCGGATCGGTGCAGCAAGCTGTGTCAGACGTGAACTGTGGCGATCCGTAGTAACGAAACGAGAGCTGGGTAACAAAGCCAAGCTCTCCGTCTTCAAATCTATCTTTGTCCCCATTCTCACCTATGGTCATGAGGCTTGGGTAATGACCGAAAGAGTGCGATCGCGGGTACAAGCGGCCGAAATGAGATTCCTGAGAGGTGTGGCAGGTGTTACCCTACTAGATAGAGTGTACAGCAGCACAATAAGGGAATCTTTAGGTGTTGAGCCGCTACTTCTCCGCATTGAGAGATCTCAGTTGCGCTGGTATGGCCACGTGATACGGATGCCGCAAACTAGTCTTCCTAGGCAGTTGTTATTTTCCAAGCCGGTGGGTAAGAGACCAAGGGGTCGGCCTAGAACCAGGTGGCTAGACTACATGGAGAATCTGGGTTCGAGTCGCTTGGATATTACCAGGGAGGACATGCGCCTGATGGCGGAAGATCGCGATCGCTGGAGATCCTCCATAGGGCTGCTGCCCCCGCGACCCTAACGGATAAGCGGGTTTGAAAAGTAAGTAAGTAAGTATAGATAAAATAATATAAAGTAAGATAAATCTACAGGGTGGTTATAATTTAAGTGACACCATTTAGATCCTTCTAGCGGTCGTTCTGGTAATCAGATTTTGACGAAACTTGAGATATATGTTATACAGACCATGGGGAAGACAATTTTGCAATAAAATAATTAGTTCACATTTTGACCGCTACGTCAAAATATGGCGCTGGTCATGTAAGAAACTATCTGAGAATTTTTACTCAATCAGAGACGTTATTAGAAAAGCTTTAAAATGACAGTGAAATTAAATGTAAAGTCATTCTTCACGATGGCTTTAGCTAAAA
>JAHWFO010030786.1:48316-65664 GCA_023313115.1 Rhysida immarginata | reverse complement strand
CGGAAAAACGCACTGATTTTGCTTGCCAGTTTCTGTCTAGAATAGCCATGGAACATTTTGTGGTCAGATGAAGCGCATTTCACACTAGACGGAGCAGTGAATGCTCAAAACTGTCGCACGTGGGGTACTGAAAAGCCGATGGTTGTGCATGAAAAGCTTTTGCACTCTGATTACGTGACTGTATGGTGCAGATTCACTTCACATTTCATTCTTGGCCCCTGTTTCTTTGAAGAGAACACGCTTCAAGGCACTAAAAGATGTTCAATCACTGGTGCTCGTTACTGCGAACTTCTGCAGCAGAAAGTCATTCCTGCTTTACAAGAAAGACAATGTTTAGACACTATTGTCTTTATGCAAGATGGTGCAACACGCCGCATTGCACGCCACATCTTGGAGATGATCGGGTGATTTCGAGAACTTTTCCAACTGCATGGCCTCCTCGTTCACCGGACTTAAACCCTTGTGACTTCTGGTTGTGGGGATATTTGAAAGATAATGTCTCTGGAGGAAGAGTACGGACTGTCCCTGAATTGAAAGCAAGCATAACAAGCCATATCACTGCGGTTCCTCAGGAAACCCTTCGCTCTACTGTGGAACATGCAATAATGCGCTTTGAACATGTCATTGACACAAATGGAATGCACATTGAACAAATGCTCTGATTTTATAAATTTTTCTGCTTCTAACTTGTTTTTGTTATTATTCATGCGCCATATTTTGACGTAGCGGTCAAAATGTGAACTAATTTTTTATTACAACATTCTCTTCTGTATAACATATATCTCAAGTTTCGTCAAAATCTGATTATCAGAACGGCCGCTAGAAGGGTCTAAATGCTGTTACTTTAATTATAACCACCCTGTATATACCACCCTGTATATCACCAAACTTGGCAAAACGTTAGAGGGGAACAATTTGAACATCTTTTGTTAATAACGTTTTATTCTAAGATGATTCTGCAGTCAACTGCAGTACGTGGATTCAATTAATTAACATGAACGGAAACACTGTTAACCTTTAACACGTTTATTCACATCATTACAAAGAACATTAATTAGACAAGTCAGTAATGTCTTATTACTACATAATATGCACCAAATGTCGACCACCTGTTTCAATGCAAGTCTCACATCGTCGTAACATGGAACGGTTGATGCGCTGAAACACTCCAGGCATCTCGTTTACCATCGCTGCAGCAGCCACCACACGTGCCACAAGATCTTCCTGTGACTCAACAGGAGTTTCATACACCACACTTTTCATGCTCCCAGAGGAAGTAGTCCAGACATGTGAGGTCAGGTGACCTGGGTGGCCAGTTAATAGGACCTCCACGACCAATCCATTTGTTTGGAAATCTTGCATCAAGGAAATCACGTACTTACCGGGAGAAATAGGGTGGTGCCCCATCATGCTGGTACCACATGTCTCGGCGAACTCTCAGTGGTTTGTCTTCCAAGAGTTCTGGTAACACATGCTGAAGAAACATGTTGTACGTATGCCCAGTTAAGGAAGTGGGCATCATGTATAGGCCAATCAATTGTTCATGCACAATTCCACACCAAAAGTTAATACTATAGCGCTGTTGATATGCACGGAGAAAACGTGCGTGTGGATTCTCATGGGTCCACAGGTGTACATTGTGTGAATTAAACATTCCCTCTCGTGTAAACATGGCTTCAACTGTGAATTATAGACGTGATGTGAATGTAGGGTCCGTGTGATTTTGTGCTAAATACCACGTTGCAAATGCTTCATGAAGAGGGTAGTCAGTTATCTTCAATGATTGGACCTTTTGCCGATGGAATGGATACAGCAAATTCTCGTGCACAACTCTCCAAACATAAGTGTGGTTCACACACAAGTTGTGCGTTACTGCACATACACTTTTTGTTGGGTCATCAGCAAATTGTTGCAGAATCTCGTCCTGTAGCGCTACGTTCCTTTACGTGGTCGTCCTGCGTTGCCTATGTTCCTAGAGAAAGATCCTGTTTCACAAAGTCGCCAATGCAGATTCGCGAATGTTGGATAGTGAGGCGCATGTCTGGTGGGGTATCTTTCCTGGTACAGCTTAACTGCAGCTCTCCCATTCCCATTGGCTGCTCCATACACGAAATGCATGTCAGTCAATTCTTCATTTGAGTACGTCTGCATGCTGTGCTTGCAATGGTTCCAATTGACAACTAAACTTTACAATTGCTTTCTGTACTAACCATGTGTCTAATTGCATACTACTGTATGGATTTAAAGGAAAGAACCATTATTCTGTGGTGGGTAAATTAATGTTATTCTAAACATTAAGCAATACTGTCTTTTTGCTAATGGGACTCCGAATAAGCAGGATGAAAGAGTGGAATCTTTGTACTGTAGCTGACTGCACATTCATTTTAGAATAAAACGTTATTAACAAAAGATTTAACGTTCACATTTATCCCCTCTAACGTTTTGCCAATTTGTTGGTGTAATTTTGAAACATCCTGTATATAAAAGAGGACTGACTCACTGACTCATCATCGCATAGCAAAATATCTACTGGGGCCACCGACTCAAAACTCGGTAGAGTCTTAGGACGGATAGCGTAGGGGCGTACTAAGACGGGGTTTTTCGAAATTCGAACCCCCTGCCTCCTCAGGGGAGCAGAAAGGAGTATCACGTTCGGTCGCCTGGCTCCGACCCCAATAAACCCAGATCTTCGAAATTTTGCAAGAAAGTTTCTAGCAGCCACGCCAAAAAAGTAGTTTCTCCGATTTACGGTATTCGAAATTTAAGGGTGCGAAAAACTGAAAAAAAAATCGATTTTCGAGGGTGTTTCACAAAATTTTCTGATATTTTGATGCAACTTCGCGGGAAATAAATATAAAGCAACGCAACTCGGAGACATGCTTCTCGGGGATATTTCCAAAAAAACAATTTCTGATATTTTCAATTTTCATTTTGTGAGGAGGGCTAGGAGGGCCCAAAGATTGGTCCCCACCGTTTTGTGTCTTTGCCGCCTAACTTCATTGCGGAAATGAAGAGAGCCTCAAAATTGCTCTCTATTATGGCACGAAGATGTAAAAGACGTATATAAAAAGGGAGCATTCGTTGTTTTTTGAAAATCGATTTTTAGGGGGGAGAGAAATAAAAAAAAATCCCGAAAGAGGTCTAATTTTGACGTTCGCGCCTGGTCAACCCTACTCTGTGGCAAATTCACGTACGACTTAGAAATTTGAACCAAGAACGGTTCACATAATTTGCAAAGAACTAATTTCTGCTTTTTTTCATATTTTTCCCCATTTGCCCCCCTATGGCCCTCCGTAAAATTATGCAATTTTCGCAGTTTTTCCAGTATTTCGCGAGTAAAAATAGATCTAGATTAATGAAATTTGCTACGGTGATGGCAATTAACGAATCAACTGTCTGATTAGTTTATTTTTTGATTATCTGATTCAAATTTTCCGGTATTTTATGTTTTCCGGTTTTTTACCGGATTTTTTTTTTTGGTTTTCATAATTAACATATAAACTCGCATGCTGAAAGCTTAATTTTTACATTGATCATAAAAATATGGATTTTATTCTTTGATTTAAAATTTATTTCAAGTATCTAGGACTATTTTTCGATTTATTATGAACTAGCTGTTATATCCGGCGTTTCTCGGGCTCTTTTTTGATGAAATTTTGCAATATCTGAATGTGAATATAGAGAAAATATGACACCTGTTTTCTCCGGCACTGCGTCAAAGTCACTCAGCTATAGAAAATATTCCAAAACGAGCGAAGTCGAGTAGAATTGCAAAAGTGCTGGTAGTTGGAAAGGCCATCCATTGAGAGCATTTTAAAAGAATTCTTTTCTTTTTTTCAATATGAATTTTTACTATATAAATTCAAGTTTCTTTCATCTGTTCATTTTTTCTGCATATTCACATTCAGATATTGCAAAATTTCATCAAAAAAGAGCCCAAGCAACGCCGGGTATAACAGCTAAGAAAAATCAGCCAAGAAACTGGACACAACGATCAGACTAACGACGATAAGAAACCACAAATCCACAGTAATCATTTTTGAAAATGATTATTGTGGATTTGTGGTTTCTTATCGTCGTTAGTATGATCTTATAATATACAGTTCACCAATTATAGTCCGATATTGTATGAGATGTTGTTCAGTTATTAGAAGAGATGTTTTTTTTTGCTTTTTGGTAGAAAGATTAAGGAGAATTTCCACTTAATATATTAATATAATCTATCTTTATTTTCTAATTAACCTATCTAAAGAGGAAGCTTAATTTTGTTAAGAAAAAATAATCAGCCAATATACAAGGTGTTTATAATAAAAGTTCCCGTTCTACTCTGAGCAGTTTTTCTCAAAAACGGCTTATCCGAATTTGGTCAGATTATCAGAATATCTTAATGAGAGTATGGGAGAGGGAAATGTGCAAAAAAAATCGTTCCCTGTGTCGTCGGTAGGTGGCCCTGTTTCAATCAGAATACTAAAAAATATAAGCAAATAAGTTCTTATCGCTATTTAAGCACATTGCAAAGAGACCTTTGAAACCGAATCGCACTTTGCACCTCGAAATGCTGTTAAATTTAAGAGATTGCTTAAATTATTCTACAAAAATTAAATACAGTATTTGGTTCTAGAAGCTTTCCGGAACGATTCTGTTGATATGCTGCGTTCCACAGTTGAAAACGCTATGTCAAGATTTCAAACATATCGAACATCTCTTGAAATGACTTCTTTCCGTTGTACGTCATATTTTTGAGAGTATTTTGATTGAAACAGCGTCACCTACCGACGAAATAGTGAGCTATTTTTATGGCATATTTCACCTTCATACACTCAATAAGAAATCCTGAAAATATGACCAAATTCGGATATTCCGTTTTTGAGAAAAACTGCTCATATTACTGGAACTTTAATTATAAGCACCCTGTATAAGAGCTTTCCTATTGAATGACCACACTCCGATGCCAAAAGTTATTCCCTATCCTATGAATAGTCTTTAGTGAGGCAGAATTGTTGGGGTGCGGGGAAGCACGACTTTCAAAATATTATCAAACTCTGTCTGGATGGGACGAGCTGCCGATAAGCTTATAATGCTACAAGCATAGTTTCAATGAACGAAAACTCGCACACATCACCATTTGGGAACTGGGCCACGAAACCGCTTGACAACTGGTACAGCATTGAATTAACCATACAACAACATCGCAACAAAGACACCCTGTTATGGATTAGAGTATGTCCGTAAGTTCTGTTCGACACCGTCTGTTTAGGATTATCCGTTCTTTGGACTTTGACTATGGATTTTACAGAATCAACGTTTTAACTTGAAGAGTCGAGTACTGTGACATTAATTTTTTTCCCTTTGCTATTGCTTGGACATTCGCCAATTTTGTTACATGAGATATACCTTAGGCTATTGGCACGTTAGACCCCCCCCCCCCATCAGTTGTTAATGAAGAGCTTTGAGCTCCCATGAGGAAATTAAGACTTGGGAATGCTACTCACTCATCACCTTGAGAAATACCACTTTTCATAGAAAATATTATAGTCATTCGTGATAAATTCACCGACTACTCAGTGAATCAAAAAGCATTCAATTTTATACAAAGCTCTATATGAGTGTGTAAATTAATCGCGTTTCTCTTGAACATAACTCATCTGGGAACATAAATTTTATTTGGCTTACGCTTTCCTTGATGTTGCAATTTTAACAGATGACAGTGTAAATTATAAGTATCGGTATATTTTAATTTGTAAATTTAAAATTACATTTTCAGAAAGATGAAAATTTATAGAGTTTATAGTAAACAGAATTGCAGTCTTCATACTTAATAGGAGTGATCTGATGATAAAATGGGTGTTGCATGTGTTGCAAAGATTTAGGCAATTAAATCAAGGAAAGTGGCAAAAAATGACTACTTAGATTATACTATCAGGCTCCAGCATCAATTTTTTAACTAAATATAAAAAGAAAGAAGTAAGTACTCCAGCATCAGGAACCAAGAACCAAGAGTGCCATTGAAAAAAGGTTCAATTATGATGTCTGTGAAATTTTTAGTTAGAGAGTCAATCAGGAGTTGGTATTTATAATACTTTTCTTGTCTAGCAGAAGAGATGGATTGGAATATCAGTCAGATGGTTTATACAAATATCCGCGGACCATTTATCACTTTGCTAGCATAGTGTATGTACATAGTTTTTTCAGGAACTGGTTCTTAGAACTAAGAGTGCTGATGACAAGAATAAATAAATAAATAAAGCGAAGTGATTGCCGTTTGTAGAAATTCATGAGGCTAGATATAATGAATTTCTTCGATTCTCGTAATTGGAGAAAAATTTGAGAGTAGCTGAGGTTTCAGACAGAAACTGCCCTTTATCCAAGCACCAAATTAATTGCTAAGGAATTTGTAATAATTGTTATCGTTACTAACCCCGCTTTTTTTTTAATTTTATACATTTACGTATGTTCATTAATTTGTTCAGATGTAGAGCACACTGGGACTTAACTCGTCGGTCTATGACCATACCAGTCTCAGTAGGGCACATTTTTTATATTTGTATTTAACTAACTAACAAATTAAATAAATAAATAAATAAATAAATAAATAAATAAAAAACATAAGAGATCCAACATAATTTTTTTGATAGAAATTGAACATTACAGCTTACCTTAATTATTTAATTATTTATTTATTTATTTGCTAGCAAGTACAATATCCAAATGAGATAAAATTTGAACTACAGATAATTGAAATGATGCGCTTGACATTTATTAAATAAACAATTCTAGCATAAAAATCCGCCGATAGGTGGCACTGTAATACAAATAAACGCATTTCATATGTGAAATAACATAACAAAGTAGCATTACAACTGCTCAATATGTCCCCCTTCATGTTCAACAATGTGTTCTAACCGCAAAACCATATTTTCCACAGCTGACTGGAATGAGTCTGCCGGAATATCAAGAACATGGCGCCGAATGCTGTCCTTCAGATCTGGCACAGATGCTGGCCTTTGAAGGTAGAACTTGTCTTTCAGGAAACCCCACAACCAAAAGTCGCAGGGGATGATATCCGGCGAACGAGGTGGCCATGCCATTATAAAATGAAGGCTGATCACCCGTGCATCTGTGAAATCCTGTCGTAGCGATTTCTTTACATGACGATCAATATGAGGAGGTGCGCCATCCTGCATGAAAATGATGTCCTGAAGGTAACCACGCTGTTGCAGTTGTGAGATTACAAAATCCCTCAGTATACTTATTATTTGTGTTATTAGCGCCATCTATTGCTGAATATTTATACTAAAAATTTTTATTTAATAAATGTCAAGAGCATCTTTTGAATTATCTGTAGTTCAAATTTTATCTCATTTGGAACAATAGAACGCATTCTATAGCTGTCTGAAGTGGAAAACTTATTTCTTGCTAACCCTGTATACTGTATACAGGGTTACCCAAAAGTTAGTAGACTTTTTAAAACCTTATAATTATTAAACTATTTATAATAAAACGATGCGGTTTGCACAGAAATGCTCAGAAACGCGGGGGATTTTTGTTTATAATGAAAAATATTTTTTCATATTAGTTACATTTTTGACCAAAAGATGGCACTGGAGTTTCATGTAGAATACAATCTTATCATGCGTGAAATAAGCAGATGAGTTAATTGCGCATTATCTTGGCTCTAAGGATGTTATTTTGATGTTGCTTTAAGAAACTGTTTGACACAAGCGATTTTTAAACATTCTAGAAACTGAATTTAAGACCAATTTAAAACTCCAGTGTCACCTTTTGGTCAAACATGTAGCTAATATATAAAAAAATATTTTTCATAATAAACAAAAGTTCCTCCGTGTTTCTGTGCAAACCGCATCGTTTTATTCTAATTAGTTTAATTACTTTTAAAAGGTCTACTGACTTTTGGATCACCCTGTATATATGGCTAAAGGGCGACGAAGTAGGTCTCTGGGCGGAAAAATAACAAATATAAGAATAAACAAAAAGTTAAATGAATAAAATGAAGAAACAATAACGTGTGAGCAAAGTGAAAACGTTAGTAAAGGCTAAAATGGAATATCATTAGTAAAGATAAAGATTTTCAAGCTTTTTTTAAAAACGGCCGTGGACGGTGAGGACCGGATGGCTTCAAGTAGAGAGGACCACCATCTAATACCAGTTCTAGGACAACTGCCACCCGGACAACTGCCACCCGGGTAAATGCCACCTAGGACAATCGCCACCTAGGACAATTGCCACCCAACAATAGGGAATATGCATTGATTTTTTTTTTAAAGTAACAATTGTTTTTTATGGAGTTGGACATGCTAAACATGAAAAACGTGGCCAAAAACGCTACTACCGATATTAGCAAAAAAGAATTTTTAAAATTTATAAATCCTTTCATGTCTATAATTAATTATGCAAGTTCTTTATAAGATGTCAACTGCCCTTTTGATCCATCATTATATCTCGCTTCCTCTCTCTCTCTCCCTTCTCCCGAACCAAGGACTTCCCAGATCCTACAATCTGTGATTCCCAAATGATTTTTTATAATCTCTTTGATATTAGCAGAAACCTTAAGATGGGGGGATGGGGGTATTACTAAATTTTGTAAACGCTGAGAGGGCGTTCATAGAAATAAGTTTGAGAAATACTGGGTTAAGGTTATTTAAATGGCGAGGGTCTCTGCAGCTCAAGGTTACTATTCTGCAGTGCTGCCATCTATAAATGGTTGCCGCTACTTAATTTAAAGTTCTTTGTGGCTTCCTCCGACTTACTTTATGAATCTACATAAAAGCTCGTTCTATTTATTCTACATAAAAGGTTTACTGATTGTGCTCAATAATTTCAAATAAACACTCGCTTGAAGTTTAATAAATTCCTTTTTTTATAAGAAGCATTTACAAATATTTATTTAATATCTATATTTCATTGATGTAGGCGTATTCTATGCGTCTTATTCGTTGGTTTTGAATAAAACAGCATAAGGATCGTCTTAGTAATTATAGTGAAGTAATAGTAGAAGACTGCTGAAAGATTTTTACTCATTTATTTACGATATGAAAGTCTCAAATTTACTAAAAGTCGAAAAAAATTCTGGAGTAATTTGTTAAAAAGAAGAATGATTAAATCTAAGTAATATGACTTAGTTATATCATAATCAAAAAAAAAATTGGCAATAACTCTTATTTGATCGGATAATAAAAGTTAATTAGTTGCTTACTGCAATCATCATTATCTTTCTTAATTCTTAAGGAACGTCCATCAAAATCTACACTCTGTGGATCTATGAAAAAAATTCAAATAACCAAAACGCTATAGCGATTTGCGTATAAAATTTTAAAGCTTTAAGTAATAAATTTATGAAAGAATTTTCTCAAATTTTTACCTGTTTCACGGATGATAAGAATTAAAATAACCCAAATACACAAACGATACATATTTATTCTATTAGTCCTTACAGAACCATCTATTTAAATTATTTACACGTATCAGCCAATGCAAACTTCTTTTAAATGGCGGCTCTTCAAAAAACAAATCCGTCACAATAAAAAAAAAGAGAATTATTACGTTCGTAGCAATTCCTATCGTTATATGCGTTTTTTAGTGGCCGTAAAACTCCATTAGATTCTATTGTTTTTATTTTCTTTTTAATATTTTAAGATGATGTTAGCTAAGGTCATTTTTTTAGAAGCTTGCTTTCAATTATGATTTCAACGCCGTAATTTAAGGAGATATATGAAGAGTAATCAATTAGAATGTAAATTATTTTTTGCAAAATACCACGAATATGTGGCTCATAATTGAAAACTCTCTTGTTCATAATTCCATTTTCCTAATCACAAAACATGCTATACATAACGAAGTATATCAGCTCTGAACTTCTCATATACAAGAACTGTTCCAACGACATTAAATGGATAGTTCTTTTCTTATTTTCACATTTCATTAGAATAAATTTCTTAGAAGAATTGTCAAGTATGTTGGAATTTTTATTGTTTCTTAACTTTAATTTTTTAGAATTTTAGAAAGTTCTTGCACTGTATGATTTGATTAAAATTGTCGTCTTTACTTACTTGGACTATGCATGTACATTATCTGCACTCATTCGCCACCATACATCGCATTATCTTAGAAGATTTGAACGTTTCTGGAAGGATCCGGATATGATTCAACACAAGCTATGAAACATCATCAAACGAATCATTGATTCCTGTCTTACGCCGGCATATTGGCTTCATATCAGCGTAAGGAGAAGTTGAAACAGGTGTCCGGTCCAAAAATAAAAATGTGGAGCAAACCCCTTATCGTTTTGTTTATTTTTGAAAGCAACTGAAATTCAACTCATTCTATCGAAGATTTCTTTCTGAATTTTCACGATATTTGCTTGGGCTTTTTATAAGAGTAGCTCTATACATTTGGCTAATAAATTATGCAAAAGACAATCTGGTACCGCTTGCGCATGCGCAGTTAAACATTATTTAGTAAATATACTCAAATTTCATTAAAATTTAATATTTGTATATTCTGATTGCAGGATGCTATCTTTATTGTAGTTTGTCAAGTTTCCTGAAAATGGCACTACTTTGTTATAAACAAAAAACTTACGAAAAAATTTCGATTTCTTTTAAAGAAACCGTTATATCTCCACGAATATACGAGGGCTGCCCAGAAACTAATGCACCACAATTTTTTTCTCTGTCCCAACAATGTTGCGAATGCGAAACTTGAGATATTCATTCTTTGAAGTTTTTGGAGTGCGCGCGCAAAGTTTCCGTTTCTTCCGACAGATAGCGTACGTGTAGCAATGGAACTAAATGGGCAACTGACATCAAAATTTTCGATACTATAAGATTAAGTAAATAATTAAATAAAACTACATAATTGCATAATACATAATTTAATTTCGAAAATTTTTATTATTTATTTAATAAAATGAACAAATATTCGCTATTTACTGAACACGGCGAAAAAACTTATTCAGATAGGGCGGGAAGTCGATGACGTCATACGAGCGAAAGGAGTTTCCAGCCCTGTAGTCATTACTGCTAAAGTGTCATTCATTCAACGGAGGTCAATCTGAGATCAATCACGGCCGTCTATATTTATCAGGCCTGACAACTGAGCATTGATGATGTCATGCTAGAGGTCGGTTGCCATGGGAACCCCCTTCTCAATGGCAATACTTTATCATTGAAATACTTTATTTGATGACAAATTATGTTTAATCAAATTCCTCCAATAATCAAACGAATACTCCAGTAATATGAAAAAAATTATCTCCTCTGTCAAAATGAAAGGCAGACGACCTCTAGCATGAAGTCAGTTGTTAGGTCTGGAGATATAGTACGGCCGTGGATCAACGCGAAAAATGTTTTCGAGAAAAATGTTTCAGCCTTGCAATCTTTATGATCCCTTTCTTGTCAACTAAATATATTCTTAAAACGGAGTAACATGGAATTCTGTGGGAGCGTGTGCAATATCAACGGCAATCATAAAGATTCAACCAGACCCATTTTTAAGGCAACTGAATTGTTACTCACTCGAATAGAATCAATAGAAGGGAGGGGGAGCGAACTGGTGATGATTCCGTTGCTCTGAACTAAAATTATAAAAAATTATAAAAAACAATACCTGTTAAAACTTCCTATATATGTATATATAGTAATGCCGTATTATTTTTTTCTGGGAATTTTTTCAGATTAAATTTGCTGTAAACATCTCTTATAAAAATTTTAATTTACTTAGAGCTTATTAGTGAAGGTTTATTAGTGAAATCGAAAAACGGTCTGCTCTTTATTGATTTTCAGTTAAAAGAATACTCAGTTAAAAATCTTAGACAAATTATGAACAGAAATAACAGAAATATGCAAACAGTTTATTCAGGAATTGGAATAAGATAGGCTATATAGAATTTTTTTATGTTTTATATTTTTTAACTACAGGAAATTCGTTTCGCGTATCTTTTTTTCCCCTTAAACGATGTAGGCACGTGTTTGTATTTGTGGTAAGGAAAAAGTATAGTAGTCTCATTGAGGTTATATATATCAGTTCGTTAGAGGAGGGGGAGGGGGGAGTCTGGTAGTCGCAGCCCCTCAGTCTGTGAATTGAGGCGAAGCTCAAAACGAAATGAGTTTTGAAAACTGATGTTTGAAAAATTATATTTAAAAAACTACTTAAGTTATAAAAACTTTACAAGTCGAATTAGAGTTAGTTGATGGTTCTTTATGTTATAAAATAATAAAATTGATAGGTGATTTTTAGTGTCAGTTGCCCCTAAAGCTCTAGATTAGGAGCTTTAAATGGAATAACATGGCGTCTGTAAGTGATGTACGTTACAAGCAGCGTTTCATCATTGAATTTCTCACTGCGGAGCAAGAAACGTTTGGAAATATTCACAAACGTTTAGGTGCAGTTTATGGAGCATCAGCAGTCGACAGAAGTACGGTTAGCCGCTGGGCACAGAGGGTGACGCCATCAGAAAGCAGTTCGGCGGAGCTCCAAGATTTGCCACAGTCGGGGCGGCCATCCTCGGCTGTCACACCTGACAAGATGCAGCATGCTGATGCGTTCATTCGTCAGGACTGACGCAGAACGACTCGGCAATTAGCGCTGGAGCTGTCAATCAGCAAAGGACCTGTGGGTGAAATCATAAAAACGTGTTCACAATGATTACATAAAAACGTGTTCACGATGGGTTCTGCGCTGTCTTACGGAGGAACACAAAGCTGTGATAAAAAACATTTTTTCTGAGTTGCTGCAACGTTTTGAAGCTGAGGCGGAAGCCTTCTTGTCCCGGATTGTGACAGCTGATGAAACCTGGGTGCACTATTTTGAGCTCGAAGCAAAACGACAAGCAATGGAATGGCGTCATCCGCACTCTCCACAGAAAAATAAATTCAAAGCAATTGCTTCTGCTGGTAAGGTCATGATCACTGTGTTTTGGGACTGTGATGGTGTCTTTCTCATTGATGTGATGCCGAGGGGTAGCACCATTAATTCTGAGGCATATATGAACACATTAACCAAACTCAAGACGCGCTTCCAGCGACTTGGACGCCGTAACAACCCAGGTGATTGTTTGCTTCAACAAGATAATGCTCGCCTTCACGCCGGTTTGAGGACGTCGGAACACATTACGAAACAGGGTTAGACAGTGTAACCCCATCCACCCTACAGGCTTGGACTAGCGCCCTCAGGCTTTCACTTGTTTGGGCCATTGAAGAATGCCATTCGTGGAAAACATTTTGAGGATGACGAAGAAGTGATTCGCACAGTGAAGACATGGCTGCGTGAACAGAATAAGATTTGGAACCGTCAGGGCATACACACCCTTGTGTCTCGCTGGAGGAAGGCCATGGAGATTATGTGGAAAAATATGGAGTGTAGAAGAAACATCATTCCTTCGTGTGTATACGTTTCATTGTGTTCAATAAATAATTGTTGAAAAAAATTGTGGCGCTTTACTTTCTGGGCTAGCCTCGTACGTGCTATTCTTGGCAAGTGAACGCAGGTAAGTAAAAGAAGCCTCATAAGATAAACCAATGGTAGATATTCTTGGCAATCGCCCCCTCCCTTCCTTGTTTATATATTCTTTAGCATTAAGGATTTAAATTGTCTTTTAGTATGGTCTCACCCATTGAAGATGGCTACTTGATAGCCGAAATACGTATCCGGTATTTCATTTCTCCTTGTGGATTAAAGGTTCCCTATTTTTGGATCATAATCATATGCTACAGCAACAACGCATTTGAAGCATTATTTTTTATAGGGTGATCCGACACATTATTTTTTTTGTTCAATTTGTTGCTGGTCGTCTATTTGCCTTCGAGACAAAACTTTCGCTGAAATATATGAAGCGTAATATGCTCTCTATACTCCTGAAGTTTCAGGATTATTAATCAAGTACTTTTCTAGATATTCGACAAAACGTCTAAAATCGAGTGTCCACTTTCAATTGAGCAGTTAGTGTATACTACCCTAAAATAATGGAACGGACACCTCTTAATTTACATGAAATCTACTTGCGCGTTTGAAGCCATGCTTTCACATCCACAGACGATATTTTACCATGGTAAATTTCTCGTGTAATATTGTCTTGGGTGTAGAAAGGCTAAACTTTGAGAGAGGAATAATAATCGGATACTACATATCTATTCGTGAAATTTCTGGAAAATTATCAACTATAGGTAATATCGTGAAGAAAGGTAAGGGTTATCGCTATAGGCATCGGAAAGCGCACATCCCATAACGGACGATACCCCAACTCACTGATCATCGGATGGGTGTTACAGCACGAGATTCATAAAAACCTCAAGAAACCACTCCAAGTCATCAACAAGGAGTTCCAACAGGCAACAGGAGTCAGTGCGTATTAAAAGCTTTGCGCTAACAATTACATACATTTCGGCATTCACAGAGGCGCAGCCGCTCATAAGCCAAACATCCCGCTAAACAATAAGGTTCCAGTGATGTTTGGACTGTCGAAGAGTAGGAAAATATATTGTGTAGTAACGAATTACTTTACTCTGTTCCAGTCGGATGAGTGTGCATGGCGAATGCCAGGTGACCGTGTCATACCCGAGTGCAAACCGTGACATTTGGTGCATCATGGTGTTTTTTCATGGCAAGGTTTGAGATCTGTGAAGCTTGAAGGCAATTTGGACTCTGAATCCTACAAGGACATTTTGGACAATCGGATGTTTCCTACGCTGTAGAATTTTTGGTAACGAGGATTGTTACTTTCAGGAGGATAATGTTTCAGTTTCTGTTTTAATGGGATCTTTATGGAACTGGAAAAACTGAGGTAGAAGTTATGAAAATCTTGAAGTGCTCACAATCTATAATGGCAACAACGGTGTTATAGCAGGATAAGGAGGATCCAACTTTTACAAGAAATCTTAAAGAGATGCGGACAAAATCGAAGACCAGAGAAAGGCAGGAAAGTAATTGAAAAATGTAGTGAATAAACACCGTTTTAACAATATTAAATACGAGGGGTAATCATAAAATCTTTACAATCATGGTTGAAGAAAGAAGGTTAGTCAGATCGGGCAGGCAAGTATAGTCGATATGTTCTGGAATTGACGTTACAAGTTCAACAAGCCTTATCGCGGGGAAAGGAAAGATGTGATTATCTGAGGCTATTCAGCTTATGTATTCAAAATATAAAAAAAAAAAAAAACAAAACGGGAATATCCGCACTTTAAAATTTCAAGGGGAAAAATTCTTTATTTCCAAATACAAAATTTAGAAAAACCAATTTGATTTTCTTAATACACTTTTTTATAAATTTAACAAGAATTACAGTTGGTACATAAATTGACAGTGACTTTTAAACACGTTGGCTTCTCAATTTTCATTTCAAAATTAAAACGTAATGACAAGAAACTAATTTAAATGGATATATAATGAGATACATGAATTAATTTAGAGTATTATTAATTGGAAAATTATTGATTGGATAAAAAAAAATTTCAATTATATCAGGTTGTAAAAATCTAAATATCAACTTGTAATTTTAAATATTATTAATAATAGTGATTAATAGATTGAAATTGTTTTTTATTTAATATTAAATATCAGGGGGGGGGGAATTCTTTATTTCCAAATACAAAATTTAGATAAACCAATTTGATTTTCTTTACACACATATTATTATTAATTTAACAAGAATTACAGTTGTGATAGATAAATTGAGGCGTTGAGCGCAAAAGTGGCCCAAGCCGAAAAAAATATGTTCTGAGAAAATCCACAGAATTCTTCCCTATTATGTATGCAAAATGGAATTTAGCGAACTAAATGTATGCAAAATGGAATTTCGCACACCAAACTATGGATGGGCCACAATGGCACTGTAAAAAGCAATCTATCAGCAAGTTATTTCCACATGTTACTCTTTTTCAACATTATTGTTGGTTGGGCCACTATTGCGCTCAACGCCTCAATTGACAGTGACTTTTAAACACGTTGGTGACTGAATTTTAGTTTCAAAATTAAAAAGTAATGAAAAGAAAAGGAATTTAAATGGATATATAATAAGATATATGAATTTTTATGGCTCCATATTATTCTCTATCGTCTTTCGATTCCCTTGTTAAATCTAAGGACCATCTACTCTCTTTCCTTTACATAAACATCAGAAGCATTTTTGCCAACTTTGACTTTTTTGAAAGTCACGTTTCTCAACTATGTATTAAACCTAATTTAATAGCCCTCACTGAAACATGGAAAACTGATTATAAAGATATCCCGCCCGTCACGAACTACTCCTCACTCTCGATTAATCGCTCTGGTAAAAAAGGAAGTGGCATTACAGTCTACTTTACCTGTGATTTCCCCTTAAATTAAATGGATAAGTACACCAATATTTTTCCGGATTACGAAATTTTGTATCTAACTACTCCCAAGAATATAACTATCCTCATTAGTTACAGACCTCCTAATGGGCACATTAATAAGAATTTCTTCTTTTCCTCCCCATTACCCGCAATTCCCACTGTTATATTTTAGGCGATTTCAATCTTAATTTTAACGATTCCTCATCCCAAGATACTTCGCTGTGTATGAATCTTTTAGCAGAAGCTGGCTTCCAGCCCCAAATATCAGCTAACACTTACCATAATATTCACAACGGTGCCTCCTTACTCATCGATGTTGTACAAGGAGGAGTTTTTGACTTTCTAATCGCTGACCATTTTCCATTATTCATTATAACTGAAGCAATCCCATCAAAGGGTCCGTCCTCTCCCACACAACCGTCGTATATTATTACTCCTTTCCGCAAAGCCATCTTCTTAAGTTTCCTAGAGATAACGGACTGGGATACCATATTCTCTGAAGCAGAATCCACAGGCCTTACCTTGTTATCCTCCTTCTTACGCCATTTCTATTTAGGTTACAACCGTTATTTCTCTTCCCTTTCCTCCATTGAATACAGGAACAAATTTGCATTCAGAAATCCATGGATGACCCACGATTTATTGAAACTTCTCAACGAAAAAAACCAAGCCTACAAATTATTGAAAAAATTCCCATCTTCCATCAATCGACATAATTATAAGACTCTCTTAGCTCAATGTAAGAACCAGATAAAATACCATAAAAATTTATACCATTCAAACATAATTAGCAACTCAACTCCGCACAATGTAAATGGAAAATCATTAATTCATTACGAGGCAGCAACCGCCCGTCAACCCTTCCGGATATTTTCAATGGCCCCTTCACCATCAATAATCTGGACGAGTTCCTTTCTTCTTTCTTTCCTTCCCGACTCGATACACCAACTCCAACTTCTCCTTTAAGGCACTCTTCCAACGTCCCTGAGTCTTTTTTCGTGTCTCCTGCAATCCCCA
>JAHWFO010030786.1:14030-43316 GCA_023313115.1 Rhysida immarginata | reverse complement strand
CGTGTGTCACTGATGGTCGCCCATTCAGTTCTAGCCGTGCCTGATGTTGACTTATCTTCAGAGAATTGGTGTGTTCAGTGAAAGCCCACTAGGCCATGGCGTACCCCAAATTCAGTTTTCTTTTTTATATATTTTGATTTCAAGTGTTTTAAAATGTAGGTTAATTCTAGGTATATGTGGCTGATGCCTTGATGCTGTAACAAGAAAAAGTGCTCCTTTTTCCTGCGATAGCGGTAAAATCATTCTTTTATATTTACTTTTGAGAGGCTGACCCTTCTCATCAAATAGAAAGTAGAACTAAAGTATTTAATGTTTAGTAAATTCTGCTCTTACAAGAAATTGTTTCATTGACCGACTAAATACGTCCCTTCCGGAAAAATAATGGCCGACGAGATTGGATTTCAAAAGCGCTGTTTTTCGCTTTTCAAAGCATTTTTTTATAGTAACGACGATGTGCATGGACTAATTAAAATGTAAAAAAAAAATCATCGAATTCATCTATGAAAATTGATCATTTATACCACAACAGGGTCTGCTCGAAAATTTGATCATTTATATCTTACAAATCGAGAAAAGCAATCGGAACTTATCAATTACCTATGATTTTCAAGGAGATTTCAATGTTAATTTTTTAAAATAGAATCAAAACCTTTAATTGATTTTAACATGAAAATGACACCAAAAAGTGTAATTTTATAACCCACATCGGATTTAAATATGTAGGATAACCCTATTGAGAGTACAACAAAATAGGGAACTACAATTGAAGGAGAATTTTTTCTGTTAGAAATTTAGAGAGATTTAAATCGAAACTATTTATGATGAAAAATAGGAAAGAAAAACCCTTTCCTATTTTTCATGATTAATTTGAACAGCTGAGGTTGGCGTACAATAAAACCCTCACTGAATATCTTATGATTTATTCTTTACAAACTATTTATATCGTATTTTAGTTATCACATGTCCATTGTTTCTTTTCATTATAATAATATTGAGGAAGATATGGATTTACAAAATCAACAGCAAAATTCAACAGCTAATTGGTGTTATAAGTGTAGATCTAATGAGAAAACGAATGATCTGATGAGAAAATAAATGGTTTATACACATATAATATTAATTTATGGCTTGTTCCTGATTCGTCCAAGTAATAACATCCATAAGAATATTTATATTACTTAGAATCGATTATAATCGCCATAGAAGTTTTCACTTCAGTCGTGTGGTCTTAAGCTACGGCCACACAGAGCGCGATGGATGGGGCGTCCAAAAAATATGCGCCTTTATTCTCTATGTAAGTGGCCACACAGCTGCGGACGCTACGGACGCGACGTTCTGGACGTTTTATTTGTGCAAATATTTTCTGGACGTCCAAAACGTCCGACGTGGATGGGCATGCGCAGTTGACCAGCAGTGGTGATGTGTTTATCGCCTGCAGCTAAACTACACCCATACCGAGCCGATGCGACGGATGCTATGTTCGCTCCGATTTGTTTAAACTCCTTTTGTTTCATTGCTTATTTGAAGATTTACGTAAAGAGAGGATAAATTTAAGTTTACAAGAAATAATGTTCATTACAATTATAATGAATTAATATGATTAACAGCTATACTGTAATTATTGTAATTAATTATTAATATTACGATATAACTAACGTATAATTATGCGATATGTTTTTTATTCATAGTTATTTCGGAACGATATGGACAGAGGCTTTATAATACCATATATTAATTGTCTGGATTTTTGTTCCTGTCTTTTTCAAAGTATATTTTCCAATCTCGTTGGTTGCTGTCTATGTGAAGCCACTATTTTTTATACTTCTTTTAATGAATTATGCATTTGTACTTATTTAACTATATAATTATTTTTTTCCAAAAAACATGTATTCATTTGCTCTAGAAACTCGATAATCGTAGAAAATTCACACGATTGAAATCACCGAAGCTGCATACCACCATTGCTTTTCTACTACGAATGCCCGTCCACGACGGACGTTTTGGACGTCCAGAAAATATTTGAGCAAACAAAACCCTCCTCGACGCGTCCAAACGTCCAAAACGTCGGTGTGGCCACTTACAATGTGAATAGAGGCGCAAATATTTTGGACGCGTAGCGGCCGTCTTGTACATTGCGTCCGTCGCGGTTTGTGTGGACGCATCTTGATTTTTTGCTTTCGGTGATTTCAATCATGTGAATATGCTACGATTATGGCATTTCTGAGCAAATAAATGCAAAAGAATAAAAAATAATGGTTTTACATAGAGAGCAAATTATCTAGTTTCATCGTTTATTCTTGTATTTTTCAAAATATACTTCAGGAAAAGAATCAAAGCAAGTTATTCCTTTATCTTAATATTTGGCATTGTAAGGCCTCAGTGCATATCGTTCCGAAATACTATGAAAGAAAAAAACCACTTGGCATAATTATAATTGTAATAAACATTGTTTCTTTACGTAAATCTTCAAATAAGCAATGAAATAAACAGACTTGTATACAAATCGGAGCGAAAATAGCATCCGTCGCGTAGCTCTCTCTCTGGCCACCCTATTTTGCCCATAGCGTAGCGCTCTGTGCGGCCGTACCTTTAAGCACACACCCGTTTTTTTTTTCGTAGGATGCTTTTTTTTTTCGATATAGTCGAGAATTCCAGGTTAAATGACTCATTATGTATATAAATTCCTGAAAAAGTCCAGTTTCATGCGTATTTTTGATGGTCAATTTTACTAATAATTATCTTAAAAGTTAGATCAATTTTTTTATTATTCAATTAAAACACATTATCTGGTATCTTATCTTTTAATTTGATCGTTATATTTCCTGCAATTTTTTATAAAGAAGTTTCAGTATATAATGTTAACAAATTTTATAAAGGGGAAAAAACTGTTCGTGCTGACTCAATGGAGCTCGTTGCTGTTATCTGTTCGTTATCTTATCTTATCTGCTCGTTACTGCTAGTACATTACACCCTCTGCTATTAGTGCGAGCTTTTGGTGAAACGGGTTGTGCTTCGCCAGCTTTGAATGTTGCATGGCTAAGTATAACAGGCAGTGCTTTCGTTTTGAAAAGAAATGGATCTCTGAAGACTGTGATTAAATATCATAATCCTACCAAGACTGCATAATCGAAGACTCACGAAAACAAAGTCTCATTGACATGGAAAAACAAATTATAGACTGGATCTTACGAACGGAACATTGCAGAAAAAATAGTTAATAAAGATTTATTCTGCAAACGTTGTGACGCAAAACTTATTAGCTATATACAATCGTTGGCAATCCCATTTGCTGGAGCGAGTACTCATTGGATCCAATCCATTCACCTCAATGTTTATCTTGAATTGCTTCTCTACTGGAAAAAGAGAGCAAAGCAGTTCACGAGGTATGTTGTTAAAATAATCGAGCCAAGAAAATCGTTTCAGTAGATTCATTTTTAATATTTTTTGAATACTGTCAATTGCATTCGATCCCTTAAAATCATTCCAGATATAATCGCTAATATCTATGGTATATGCAGAAATTAATAACTCCTCCAGAAGAATCCCATTGAAATTTCTCTGCTCTCTCTTTTCCTCTAAACCTTTTACAACATATCGAAATAAGCGATTAAATGAGCAGACATCACAGGGAATCACGGTTATTTCAAATCTCCTCAACGAAAGGGAAGAAATTATTCGACTGAAATCAAAATCAAATGAGGATGAAATTTGTTCACTTCCTTCAAAACTCAAAGTTAAAACCTGTAAATGGATTTGATGCAGGATATTATGATTCAAGTGCAGCGACAGATCAATATATAATGTTAATTCCTCAATTTCATCCAATTTTGGATGCTGGTCTTCAATTAAAAGGTCGTAACATTTCATTTTACACTCTAACCATTTCACTTCTTGGAGTTTTCGAACAAAGTCATAAATGATCTTTCCATCTGGATTATAAGTAATACAGTTTTCACAAGAAATTTTTGAGTTTCTGATAATAAGAATCAAGTAACCACGGAAACATAAAGTTTTAAAATGAATAGGATTTTCTTCATGGAAACGGCTGAAATCTAAGACTGGTGAAAAGGTCGGATCATAATTAGCAATGTCTACCTCATGGAGAGTTTTAGATTTTCCAATTGCGTGAAATAATTCTTCTAAATCTGTTTTCATATTTTGCTTTTCGAGTTCTGTTCGTTCTGATTTAACAATAGTTACATGTAGTGCCTTTCTGATTCTTTCGTTCTTTACAAGATCAATTAAAAGACTAAGACAAGTTGGATTGTCTTTCTCTTTGATATCTAACCACAATCGATCGATTGTCTTTGTCGTCCAGCTTCCTTGTGTCAACTCCTTACAAAAGGATGTAAAAAGAGAAGAATTTAAATCATTATTTTCCAGAGTGAACTCAAAACAAACCTCTTCTCCTATAATCGAATCAATGAAGCGAACAGCATTGAACCAAGTCTCCTCTTTAAATGAGCTTAAAAGCCGAATAAAAACAATTTTGCATTTCAAGAAGCCATCTGTACGTAATATATGGTGATTAGAAAATTCCTCATCGAAATATAATTGCAGATGGTTGATTGTGACATCTGAGTTAATAAGCATTGAGCGAAAAGGTTTGCATTGGAGAACTTTAATTAGATTTTGTTCGAGTGCATAGTTCAAGAAAATTGAGTGAATGGACGATGATAAGAATTCCTTGCTGACGGGATTGTACCCGCAAAAAGTATATCGAGGTGGAAAGAATGAAGGCAATAAACTTTTAAAACTGTTGAAACAGGAATGAACATCTTCAATTTCCAGGAGAATATTTGTGAAGCATAAATTCTCAAAATTAAACCAACTATGGAAAGGAAGGAGGGCTTCAAATAGTATAGAGGATCTGTCTGCCAAAAATCCTCCTATAAAGACGAAGAAAAGAGAATCGTTAGTTGGTAACAATCCTTCTTCTACAATTCTTTTGATTTCTGTTTTGAACGCATCCGCACCGGACTCTTGAAATATATTAAAGGTGTAAAAGGCTGCCAAAAATTCAATGAAAGTTTTATGAATTGATTCGTAACAGGTTTTCTCGCTATAGTGCTCTAATTTGCACATCTTTATCAAAAACCCTAATTTAAATATAATTTCACCTTCAACATCACATTCTCTAAAAATTAAAGAATTTTTAATTAAATTCTTTTGTGCAATTTTTCCAAAGGTTATTATAGATGAAACGTAAATGAACGCTGGAATCGGATTAAAAATATCAACTTCTCTGTCTTCTTCTATCAAATTTTCCTTAACCAGACTTCTTCTAATGATAAAATTGAAGAAATATTTATATATGAGTGTCTTCGTTTTTATAATTTCCATTCCTACTTCATCAATTATTGTCGCTAATAACATAAGGAACAATGGGCATTTATAAATTTCCCTCATATCTCCAGAGTATATAGAACGAATTTTGTTCTCAACAGTTGGGGACACTTCGTCCAAATATTTCTCTAAAAATCCCACAATCTTATTTTCAATGATTCCTTTGATGATGGCTCTTCTGTTAAACAGCCGCGATTCTCTCATTTCGCTGTCAATTCTCTGGGAAGCATCAGCTGCCATTGATTTGTCTGTTTTCATTTCAAACATGCCAAGCCGAGACGTTACAATAATGGACATGGAAGGAAATATTTCTTTTTTTAGTAATGGAAGTAATTTCTGTTTCCCTTCTTGGCTCATCTCATCAAATCCATCCAATAACAGCAATATTTCATGTTGAAAATGTTTAATGCAATTTCGAATATTCGCTGGCGTATAATCTCTCCATGTACATGCAGCTACTAAAACATCTTCAATAGATTGGTCATCTGGAACATCTCTTAGGAAAATGAGGAAGATCAATTTAAACTTAGACACCAAATATTCTTTGTTCAAACCCCAGTCACTAAGTAATTTCCAACAGAGGGTAGTCTTTCCCATTCCAGGGGCTCCCTCTACAAGAATCTTCCAAGATTCCATCTTTTCTCCAGCCGTATCAAAGAGCTCTTCCAGTTCGATGGATTGGGCTTGATTAATCTTGGATTCCCATATAATTTCCAAGTTGATGTAGAATTCCTCTATGGGAAGGATCTTTTTCATCCAAACTGCTTGCTGTGGAAGGCGGAGTTCCTTATATAATTCTTTCTGACGTCGCCTTGTCTCTTCAAAGATATCTGCCAATCAGTAAAAGCAATATAATTAATTTTAAAAGACTCATATACAAAAACATAGTTTTAAAAAAGTAAATTTTAATATTTTATTAAAATTATAAACACATTAAACTTTTTTAAATATTATAAAATATATTATTAATGATAAACGTTTATAATATACTAGCTGATATACCCAGCCTTGCTCGGGCTCTTTTTTGATGAAGCTTGGGAATATTTTTTTGATGAAGCTCTTGGTTTGTACGGTATTATCGCGACGCATAATTTTGATATCTCGCTGGTCAAATTGATCACCAACAATAACCAATGGCCACTTCATTAATATTTGGAGCATTAAACCGACCAGCTGGACTTTTGTCGGCTTTGATCACGACCATGTAATTATCAATTTGCATTCTTTCCAAAGTGTGTTTAAATAATTGTATGAGCCAAAAAATGCAACAGTTAATGATATCTTTCATTTAACAACGCTTCTAGAGATGCAACAACGGCCCTTTCTGTAATTTTTTCATTGTAATGGCAGCGAATGTTAACTTGCTCTGCTTCGTCTCCCATGAAATAAATTTGCAAAAATTTTGGATCTTCATTTGGCATTGGAAGTAAAGAGCCGATTTGGTGATACACTTGTCCTTGAATTTTGAATGTGGTATCGAAATGACGACCACTAATGATTTTCGTGGCGCCAAGTGATGTCATTTGGCAGCAAGAATTGAATTTCCGTATTCTTCGTAGAAACAATTTGGAATCGGCAGTATCACCTATTAGTAAAAAATTTAATGGTTCAGGCGGTGGATGCAATTCTGGTAAAACAACTTTTCCGGCACCGCAACATATTCCAGGAGTTTCATTTTTAAATTTTAATGCATGACAAAATTGATATACCTTATTCATACTTCCAATAATTATTTTTGAATGTAATGAGTACTCAATTTCTGGATCATATTCAAATGCAAAGCGGTTAAATGATGCTGCTATTAAGGCCGTCTTACTTGAATTCTTTGTTGTTCTACTAATAGATGAAGACCTCAGTTTGCATTAGTTAAACGTTGCCTTGTGTCGTAATCTGTCTGCTTCTAAACGTTGACTGCACTGCTCTCCACTTTCTTGCGGGCGTGATCACAGGATTTTCCCCATGAAAAAATCCTCGTCTTCCTCGGCCGGGATCGAAGCACATCTAAGGGCATCAGAGGCGATCACGCAACCACTGAGCCATCGAGGCCAATAAGGAAAAGTGTGGTCGTCTGCTATATAGAGAGTAATGCCCACGCAAATGGCCAGAGAGCGCCAGTGAAAAAAAAAACTCACGCTTTAAAAAATGGAGTTTCCCATCCTGTATTTCTTTATCCATGACCATAGCCAAAGTGATTTTTTTATGAACTACTAGAAGAGGTACCCGGCGTTGCCCGGGATAATTACACTTGCACAAACTTTTCCTTTCATTGTTAGTCATGAGATATTGATTGTTGGTCCATGGAGAGCGTTTGTGAATTGCGTGTTGATACCATTGTTGATACCTATTGTTGTACAAACTTTGCCTTGCATTGTTGTCATGAGATATTTCTCATTAATATGCCTTGTTATAACCATGAATATCGATTTTTTATCGATATTTATTATTTTTCCGAAATCTGAGGTAGACAGTGACCTTCCTCATGCTTTGAAGGTCATGTATGCGAAATTTCATCAAGATCGGAATAAAACTGTACATTTGTATAAAAAACAGACCCACAGACAGACCCACAGACAGACCCACAAACATCCTTCTTTATATATATAGAGATTGTTGCAGAAACGTTGCCTTGCATTGTAGGATATGACATACATTGTTGGTTCGCGCACATTGCAGGCTCATGTCAGACAGACAGATCAAGCAAAAGATTATTTTTATCCTTTCCCCTTTGGGCCAACATGACACTCTGCACATGTAAACCTTACCCTGAACCTAACGAACATCTGGTGCAAATATGAATTCATAAGTTTTAAAACATTTACAGACGCACCCTGAATTTTTATATAGACCTTTCCCTTGAAACCGAAACTGGAGTAACTGCGCAGAAGCAAGACAGCAAAAAACTTTCGTTTCCTGCCTTGAAATGTGCAAACACTACTACATATCCGGAGGAAAACGGAAGCTTTTTTGCTGCCCTGCTTCTGCGTAGTTACTCCAGTTTCGGTTTCAAGGGAAAGGTCTATATAAAAATAACATAAACCCTGGCGCCATCTCTTGAGTAAACAAACAAACATAAACCAAGATATATGATTTTACCTCTTCCCCCTCACTTTGGGGACATGTAAACCTTACCCTGGACCTGACGAACATATGGTGCGAATATGAGCTCAATCGGATAAGTGGTTCAAAAGTTTTTAGAATATTTACAGATGCACCCTGAATCTGGATTTTTATATATAAAGATGTAACGAGGGAGGAACGAACAACTATTTTTTGTGGCAGCATTTTTAATAAAAACATGTTTACCTATTTTTCGACATATGCACAAAGTCTCTCGAAAAAATTCATTCATCGTGGTACCAGATTCAATACACCTCGTTCATAAAACTTCGATTTCTGATTGTATAGCCACCTGCGTGAGGCTGATTTTACCTTTTCATCCAAAGGAAAGCTTTGGCCTCCTCGGTATTTCTTCATTGGTACGAAAAGGTGATAGGCAGATAGTGTGAAATCCTGATATTGGGTGGAAGTTTGAGCACCTCCCAACCAAATTCCTCAATTTTTTCACGAAGAATCTGCACCATGTAGAGATGTTGCTACAGTCTAGACAATCAGCACCCTACACCTCCAACATTTCCTTTTGGATTTCACTCGCATTTTTTCTTTTGGGCCACAGAAAAGGAATTTCAATTCGCTGTTCTTCACAAGTTGAGTAGTTATTGATCCTTCCGCTAGGGGGATACTTGATCAACCCATTGCTGTCTATAGTGAAAGATTCAAACTACGAATTGCCCAATTTGAACATCCGGAACAAAATAGTATTCCATAAAAAATTGTTGTGTGTTAATTTTTTGAACCTTCTTCGTATATTTTATGTACTGAGGAAGGGAATATATGGTCCTCCTCAAATAAGTCAAAAAATAAGATAGGTGTCATTTCGTCGCATTGAGAAAAAGAATAAAAGAGAAAAAGTCGACGATCTAACTCGAGAACAAGATCGAGGGAGAAGAGGAAGCAAGAGAAAAAAATCTGAGATAGAGAAGAAATCGAGTCCCCGGCCACCCCGGGAAGAAAATAGAGGAGGCGCGAGAGAGAGAAGGAGGAAACCAAGCCGCGGATTGGTGGAAGGGGTGGTTGCGCATGAGACAGAGAAAAAAAGGAGTCAGAGAGAGTTTTGGAACCAGAGAGAAAGGACGAGGAAAAGAGGAGAGAAATGGAACCAAAAGGGCCATGCGAGAAAAGGAAAGGAAAGCCTAGAAGAGAAGCAGAGAAAAGGCCCTCATTATGCTTACAAGAATAAGGTTCTTTCCGCGAGCCAGAGGAAAAGAAACGAACGAGGGAGAGACTGGAGTTGCTTCGTAGGTGTCTCGAGCGTGCGAGTTTCATACTGGCCAAATCACGAACGAATTCAATCTCCGGCCCAAGGCTTGAAAGGACTGTGTTCTCAAACAATTGCTCGGGCAATTACTCTGGACTTAAGCAGTATAATCGAATTTTTGTAAATTCTATTCGTAATAATGCCCGCCGACGAAGGACGCCCGTGCAAGGCCGACGAACCCGCTGTCAGCCGCTTCCGCCGCCGTCACGCTTAGGGGAACGATATTACATTAGAATTCCGACTCCGACCGAGGAACCGCCCAGGCATAGTGAGTCGCCATTGCTGGACAACGGTCCCGCGCCCGCCCAGACGAACTTTTTGAGAGGGAGCGACTGCTCACGTTCCGACGCGACGACGAACCCTGACGAGCCCTGACGACGCCGTCGCCTGCTCATCAGCCTCCGAGCTCCACGTCGCAATAGGTTCGACTGACCCGCTGAACGACGTCCCGCCCCAGACTCGCTCTTCAACGGAGGAGGACATTGACCCCAGCCCGCTAGCCAAGACAAACTTCAGCAACTCGACGTCCGCAAACGACGCATCGAGCTCAACGAGCGCCCCAGACCGTTTGCATTCGGACCAGGATTGCTTCGCGAGCGCGTGCCCGGCAGAGATCTCTAGCTGCGAGCCGCGCTCGGCTTTAGCGTTTCCGACACAGGGTACTGTTGCTCATAATTATTATTGGCTATATCTATTCACATTAAGTTTGAGTGGTACTATTAAGTTAGTTCATAAATTTTTCTCTCTGATGCAAGCTGTCCTCATTACGAGACGAAAGTAGTTTCATTTCCTTGCTTCAGCAACTTTAATCTGGTTAACTAATATAGTGCTTTATCTGATATAGTCGCATCCCCTACAAACCCTCAAGGGTCGCCGTGTTCTACAATAGCGGTGACGAGCACCCCAGGAACCAGATGCCATTGGCAGTTCCAACAAATTGTATTCGAGGCCTGCATCCCGATCCGGACCAGAACGCATCCAACGTTAATGGACACTAAATATTTTTCATATAATTTTGTTTCATTACTAAATGGATGAAAATTTTTCCACTTGTTTGTAGGATTTTACAATCAAGTTCATTAAATTTAATGATTTCAACAATTAAATTTTTCGTCCCTTCTCTTTACACGACCAGTGATACTTTCCCTATAGAATTGCAAAGGTGATTTTATTCAATTTAAAGTCGTGAAAATAGGTATCTGAAATCTGTCAATGCAGACTAATAGAAAATGGCGTGCGGCATTTCTGATTAACAGATCTTGAATTTGCAAATTAAGCCAAATGCAAATTCCATCTAAAAAACGGTAAGAGATTTGACCAAATTAAATTTTAAAAAAATTACCATCCTCATCAGCATTTATAAACTGATCCTGGCTTCGAAAGAAATGTTATCATGAACACTGTCAAAAATATGGTATTGAAAGGATTTTCAAAGAAATAAAGTACAATCAATAGATCATAGCCTAGGAGAAAAGTTATTTTTCCCACGCTAGTTTCAAAACTTAGGAACCGAAACTAGAACCGAAGATAAATGCATAACTACACTGCTGATTAAAACATTAATTTCCCATACATAACCGAATTCAAAAAGAGTGAAAAATAAAAAATGACATAAAAGATCAATATACAGGGTGATTCTGAAACCCTGTCACAAACTTCGCATCCGTACTCCCCATGGCCAAATAAGAAACAAATGTCCTATCAACATGGGTCCGAAACTCAACCGCTTACAAGAAAAATGGCGTCCAAATGTGGGTGCCCCTGTGAGATTGTCAATGTTTGTCCCCAGTGCTTCCGCGCAGAATACATTGAGGGGCGAGTTCACTTCAAGCACGGGTTAGAGGAAAGCTATGTTAATCAACACTGACACCCTTGAGGAACGTTACATTTCTCCACGTGTGTACCACATGTTCAGATACACGATTATTCATATACTGTACTGTACATAGCTTTGCTCTAAACCGCGCTTGCAGTGAACTCGACCCTCTATGCGTTCTGCACGAAAGCACTGGGGATCAATATCGACAATTTGCGTGACTCGCTGTCAGCCAATCTCACAGGGGCAGCCACATTTGGACGCTATTTTTCTTGTTAATGGTTGAGTTTCAAACCCATGTTGATAGGATATTTGTTTCTTATTTGGGCATGGGGAGTACGCATGCGAAGTTTGTGACAGAGTTTCAGACTCACCCTGTATAAAGGAAGACGCTGATCAGGTAAAGTGATACGGTAAACAATTTTTTAAGCATTAAACGTTTCGGCATTGTACAATCATCGGAGACAAACAGCTACAAAGGTAAGTCGACAATCGAACAGCCCAGGGAAAAACGGAACGAGCGGTCCGGAAGCAATGCTTTCACTGTCATACTCGTCTAGGGAGTAACCAGGGGGAGTACACTGAACTAGGTAAGAAACCAGTTGAAGAGACCTAGTTAAATCATCCAGAGCATATAAAAGAGTCCTTTTCTATCAGAATGATAAAGCTGATGGTTGATTGCAGCCCCCTCAGCCATCCTCCCCCACCGCGGATGGCCACGGACACGGAGGAGCTAAGAGATAAAGTAAACTGCCCTTTTGGATGTTGTCGAAGTTGACGTCTAGAATGTGGTGCGGCCTGCAATGCCTGAGGAAACTTCTAACAGTGAGCAAGTGATCCAGAATATCTGCAACCAGAGGATTGGGATGGTCACTAATCTTCGGAAGCAACTTCTTCAGCAACTGGACGTGATTTCTAATGGGAGGTATATCGAAATCGTCACCAATGGAAGTATTGGTTACGAATCTCCTGTCAAGTTGAGCAGTGGTCATCAGGATAACGTTTTGGAAGTTTAGAGTCCTGTCATCTGGACTTGCATATTGTAGCCCAGACAGACTAAGAAAATTTTCAGTGACACAACAGTGGTATCGGTAGTACAGTTACCCCTTAATAATGTAGACCATCTACGAACTTTATAATTATTCATATATATTCGCTCATGACAGGTCGTTCCAGTCGTTTAATATATTACATGCCATATCTAAGCAGTGAAAATTTCCAGTGGTACAATAGTGGTATTATTAGCACAGATACCCCTGAATAAATATCGACCATCTTCGAACTTTGTAATTATTCTTATATATTAGTTCATAACAGGTCGTTCCGAGCCGTTTGACATATCATGTACCAATCTTAACAATGAAAATTTCCACTGGTACAGTAATGGTATCATTAAAACATGTATCAAATTCAATAATCTTCAAAGTTTGCAATTACTCTTATATATTCGTTACGAGTCGTTTGATATATTACACGGTCTCAAATATGTCTTAGCAGCGAAAATTTTACAGGGTCTCATAAGGGGTGGCCAGCAGGATCTCCGAACATGAACACGATTGAACATGTAGGGGAGAAAACGCGCATAATAACGCTTTATTCCCTCTTCTTTTATCATTTCGATTTGTTTGATATACTACTTGCTATATCTTATCAATGAAAATTTTAAAGGTGTCATAAGGGTACCATTAGAGCACGTTCGTATCCTCATTTCTTTCATGAAGATTACAATTTCATATATTTAGACGAAACTTGGTCAAATATGCATCAACTGCCTAAGAAATCATGGCAAGATGATACGAGGGGTGTTCAAATGAAAAGGTACCGAACGTTGTAAAAACCAAACCACTATGCCGCTTTCGGATAACGTAGTGCGACATCTAGGGAAGAAAACATAGTGTCCGACATGGTTGTACGCATGCGCGAGCCGCTCTCACATGACGCAGGAGAGAATCAAGCAGCTGTGATTCCGTCCAATTGAATTCCTCATCGAATTTCTCGAGCACGGAAAAACCATTAACACTCCGCAGCCTACGCAATTCCATCAAGAGCAAACAGCCTGGGCTGCTAGCGGAGGGAGTGATTGTGCTCCACGATAACGCTCATCCACACGTCTCCAAGGTAACAAAGTGTACTGGACAAGTTCAAGTGGGAGCACCTTGAGCATTCGCCCTATATCCCGGACGTGTCGCCCTGCGACTTACATCTGTCTGGTCCGCTAAAAAAAACATCTCAACGGGAAGCGCTTGAACTCAGATAACGAACTGAAGGACACAGTGGAGGATGGCTGCTGTCACAGGCTGTGGCACAGCATTTCTGGAAACATGGAATCCTTCAGCTCGCGAAACAGTGGGATAGTTGTATTCAGGCCTATGGTGATTACATTGAATAAAGAATTCGATTATACCCACAGTGTCGTTTTGTGCCTTTTCATTTGAACACCCCTCGTATATCAGAAACATGCCGAAAAGTTGCTCAGACACGGCTCACGTTTCATTAATGTTCATGGTGAATAGAAGCACGGATTCATACAAAGATGCGTCTTTAATTTTCAAACCGGGTAAATAAAACCCGGCTATTATCATGAAAATGACAGATTACAATTTTAAAAATCGGTTTGAAGAAATGTTCCGGTGCAGAGCATCATTGTTCCGGATAAAGCTCCATATCACAGTATACAAGTCGATTAACAACTTACTGCTATACATTCCAAGGTTGACATTATTTCTTGGAGGAGAGAAATAATTTGCATTTCGTACTGATGAAATGAAATGCGAATTACTATTACACGTACGATCTCCAATACGCCGTAAACACTTTTTGATAGATATGCTAGGTGAAACAAAAGACCATAAAGTATTGAGATTGCCGCTGTATTATTGCTGTCCCAACCCAATAGAAATAATTTGGGCTCAGTGTAAAGGCTATTTTGAAAATAATAATAAACGAAGGTATAATTTTTCTTTTGAAAGCCCCTTGCAACTTTGGCAGAAAGCAATATCTTCCGTTCTTCAAAGGATTGGGATAAAACAGTTCGGCAAGCTGTTAAGCTCGCCGATGTTTACTATGTTCAAGATGGCATATTCGAAAGCGTGAATATTTTTCTTGACGCATCGGACTCGGAGAAAGAAAATGAAATGACTGTCGATAGCGAATGGGATATATAACTGCTACACGATTCTGACAAAAGTATTTTTAAAAGATTTTAAAAAGGTTCCGCACATCAAATGGGATCCAAACGTACATTGTTTATAAACAAAAATACAGGGTGTCCCTAAAAGTAGTTTACAAACTTTACGTGCTGATCTATCAGCCATGAGCAAGTTTTACAGGGTGATTCAGTCAATTTATGACCATTTCAATACTATGCTTTATTGACCCATTAATGTTTACGAACTTAGCATTTCAGTATGATATTTTAGGCAGTTCGGAGTTTTTATTTCCGTGGAAAAGTCTTGATGATATGCTCAATGTGGCCACCACGAACGTTTTGAACTGCTCGCAGCCGAATGGTGAAGTTGTTCATAACTCTATCCAGGATTTCTGCATCCACAAGGGTGCAGCAGTCGACGATGCTTTGTCGCAGCTGGTCTAGGGTTCTTGGTGCTGTAGTGAACACACTGTCTTTAAGGAACCCACAAAGATAAAAATCACATGGGTTTAGGTCAGGACTCGTAGGGGGCCAAAGAAAGCCACCCCTAAATCGATCTGGAAACCTGTTTGAAATGACACGATTTCCGAATTTCTGATTGAGAAAGTCTAGCACTTCATTAGTGGTGTGAGGCCTAGCCCCATCCTGTTGAAACCATTGATGTTGAAGCGGTATACGCCTCCTTCGCAGCTCGGGGATGGAGAAGGTTTCCAACATGTTAAGGTAAGCCTGTGACGTTACGGTGCCCTCAAAAAAGAACGGACCAATGATGCCTCTTTTGGAAATCGCGCACCAAGCCATAACCTTTCGTGGATGAACAGGTAACTTATGGATCTCATGAGGGTGCTGGGAACCCCAAAAACGAACGTTGTGTTTATTAACGTCACATGACAGATGGAAGAAAGCCTCATCTGACACCCACAGGTTGTCCACAATGTCCTGATTGGCTTCCATTTCTGCTCCAAACTCCATCGCAAATTGTTGTCGCTTCTGTCTTCCAGTGTCCGTTAACTCCTGATAAACACGGATCTTATACGGGAACAGGTGTAAATCCTTTCTCAAAATTCGCCACGTCGTGGTATACGTCAGCCCTTCTTCAATGGATAGGCGGCGAACAGATTTTTTGGTAGGGGAATCGACCAACCTTGTGCGAACATTTTCGACAACTTCGGCCGTTCGAACACGAGCGTCGCTCCCGCTTTTTTTCTTGCCTTTAACACATCCAGTGGCACGAAATTGCTTGACAAAATCCATGATTGCTTGCCTGCCTGGTGCGTCTCGACACTTATACTCCTTCCGGAACTTTCTTTGCACGGTTACAGGTGATTTTGTCTCGAAATACCATTCGACAACCTTGCATTTCTGCTCTGTTGATAAAGCGGGCGCCATTTTTCAACAATACGATTTTCATGCAGCGCCGTTGCAACAATACAAACTCCAACTATTTAGAAATTCGATTTGGCGCTCATATTCTTTCAATTGTTTATCCCTAATGCACGTCATTCGAGTGAAATGGTCAGAAATTGACTGAATCACCCTGTACATAGGAAGTTGTGTCCGAAAATGTGACCAGCTACCGCTAGAGGAGATGTTCGCAGGCGTATTAGAGAGCGGAAAGCGGGATCATTTCAGGGATCATTTTCTGTAACCATGATTCTTAAGTTTGTTTTTGTTAATAAAGTCATGTTAATAATTCATTACAAATTAAGACCTGTTTTTGTTAATAAAGTCATTTTAATTTTTTTGCGTGTCTCTTTTTTGCGTGTCGGTCACGTTTGCTGTAGCACCCCACAGTTTGATTTTCGGACACAACTTCCTATGTAAAACTTGTTCGCATGGTCTAACAGACGAGCACGTAAAATTTAAAAACGACCTTTTGAGACATCCTGTATATTCATATGAAATAAATTACAAATGAAAATTATTTTTCCAAGAAGAAATTAAATATAATTTTGATCATATTTTATAATAGTCTTTACTAAACATATTGCAAATAAATTATTTCAACAAATATCTCTTTAAATATTCAAATAAATTTCGCCTGCTGCTTTGATGCAACGGAAAAAACGAATAACCAGGCTACGGGCACTCTGAAATGTAAAGCTTAAGCCGAATGCGCTTCAGGTCACAGGGACAAAGCAAATTCCTATTTCAAACCGAAGTTGAAAAGCACGTTTATTTTAATGGGCAAGCGTTTGCGAGTGGTAGTTTAGAATTAGGCAAATATAAAAAATGTCGCTTAGTAACATACGTGGAACCAACTGTGTAGCATTCGGCTGCTCTATGATAAGACGGGCAAATAATTTATCTACGCTAAGAAGGTGCAGTTTCCCTAAAAACGAGCCTCGTCATTCAACCTGGATAAATGTTGTTGGGAGAAAGAGCAGCCAAGAATTCAAGAACATCGGTTGTTTTCTCTGCACTTCATACCAGTTAAAGGTGTTTCTTGATTGTTTATTTTGCTGGCTCAATGGCCGAGAGCCAACACCTCCTAGAAAGAAAGCCTATGCACTGAAAATTCATACATTGTTACGTGGTTATAAGAAGTCATAATTTAGGGCTTGTTATTGGTAGAAATACGATTAACAATGCCTTTTGATGATGATGTAACAATGCATGAATTTTCAGTGCATAGGCTTTCTTTTTAGGAGGTGTTGCGAGAGCGCTGGGACGCAGATTCAGTGATCTTGGGATTCTCGAATCGTGGATTCGAATCCCGCGTAAACAGCCAATTCAGTACTTGAATAATGCGAAGGCTGAAATAAAGAAAGAAAAATAAGAAAGATGATTTGTTATTTATAACTAAGCACTGCTTTGCACATAATTCATGGAACACAAGTTTTCAAGATGAAGATAATTTGCTCACATGAAAATATCTGAACCAGCTCTTATACAGAAAGAATTTGCAGCGTTGTCGAAGATTTCAAACTAGACGAAAGCGTAAGCGTTCGCAGTATAAAAGTAAACATTCCGAGTGTCCATGCTGAAATATCGCCTGCTCGCTTGTTTTGTTTAGGAGATTGCGATATTCATTCTATTTAAACAACAGTTTCTCTAAATAAAATTGCTTTACTACAGGCGACAGTAATTCGACATAGCTGCTATCTATTATGAAAAATGACCCGACTACTAGCACATAAACTATGATACGTTAACGTGGGCCGACAGCTAGAACGGTAGTAAGCTTTATCCCAGTGATGTCATTTCCCGTCGAAATGATTCACGGGATATGCTTGTTGTTTTCAAGGTGTCCATAGAGGCTAATTGATTGTTATGGTAACGAAATTGACCATAGTGTTCTTCTTACAGTATGGCTGGAGGTTCTGAATGTCTTTTCTCAGTAATATTATACAGGGTGACCCAAACTTATCCAGCATAATTGTTTAGGAACATTGTATGGTTCAAATGGAACAATAAATGCACTATAAACATTACATCTAGTTTCGATCGTGTGTGTGAGATATCGACATTTGTCTATTTTCTTATAGAGTTGTTAAAGCAAATAAATAAAACACTTGAGAGTGCAGATCACTTAATCTGCATACTGACAAAACATCACATTGAACTACAAAACAAAACTGAAAAGATACAAGGAATAAGAATAAGAAGGAAATAACAAATCAATGTCGAGGAAGCCCCTCAAAATGGTTACCGCCAGCTCCAATGCACTTGTTACAACCTGCTGGCTTCTGCAGCGTTAACAGCAGCAACCCCATAGTAAAAATGAATGTCCGCATATTCTTCATTTGTGAAAAGAAATGGCATAATGAATTTCGACGTTGTGTTGCACAATATGAGCAACTGTTCAAATCAACCGCTAAGTCAATAAAATACCTTTCACACATGTTACAAGTACGACGATTGCCCTTCCTGTTTGGCATATCCAAAACAGGAAGAGTACATTTAAGAATAAATAGGTAAACCTACGTTTTTTCCTAGGAAAAGACTCTAAATAAAAGAAAATAGACAAACGTCGATATCTCACACACTATCGAAACTGGATGTAATGTTTATAGGAAATTTTTTGTTAAATTTTAATCATACAATATTCCTAAACAATTATGTTGGATAAGTTTGGGTCACCCTGTATATTCTTAAATTTTACTGTATTAAATTTATTGGATAGTTCGTTGAAGTATCTTACTGTTGAATACCGATCTAAATATATAAGCAATTTTTCAACCGTTCCAATTACTTAATTTCTGTGTAGTCCTTATCAGCATACGGGTAATCAAGAGTTCACTGTGTATTTAATTTAATAGCGTTTTTTACAGGCAAGAGCATATTTTCGATTAATCTTATGAGCGACGACATATAGTTAAATGAATTTACCTGCTATAATGTCGATGGTACCACATGGTCTTTCTTCTATAAGACCTGAACCTAAAATCAAAAAACACGTCTATAGTTTACACAGCCTACTATGACACAATAAAACAGAGTTGCAGTTTGATTTTTTTCTCTGATTATATTTTGAAAAACTACTCTATGTAGAAAGAGAAAAAAAATTAATTACTAATGATTAAATGAAGAGTACTGTACTTTAGAGTAAAGATGCATAGAAAGTACATAAATAAAATAAACTTAAAATATATTTTTAGAGTAACTAACCAACCAATTTGTTGTAGAAAAAAGGTACTTCTTAGTTTTAAATATATTTTTGATCACCAAATATTAGTCCAAATTATTGTTGATGTATGATATATGTGATGTCGTCCAGTTATTCGAAGAAATGAAGATCCCGACGTAGTGAATTCGCAATACAACGGGAGAGGAAACAATCTTTCTCCGTGCATTGTCATGATTAAAAACGAGTTCTGATTGGGCCTAAGTTCTGATCTTTTCCTCCTCACATTTTTTCCGAGATATTTCAGAACTTGGAGTAGCAATCCGAGATATTTTACTATCTGACCAGGTGGCGGAAGAATTTTATGATGAACAACGCCATTGGCCTAGTATGACCGCATTGGAGTGAACTTAAAAGGACACACTCTGTTGACGTAAGCTGCTTCATATGTTAGTAAATTCATTTATGATGTCCAGTATCATGTCTCTGTTGAAATACACTTGATTGTTCAATACATTTTCTGGTTGTTCAATACATTTTATGGATCTTCGTATTTGTAGGGCTACATACGTCAGCATTTTTCTTGAGTCCGTTGTTACTAAAACTGCCATCGTTTGTTCAATAGGCAGCAATCTCTGTTTATTTTTTATTGCTGGCATTATGAACAGCTTTTTATACGGTCCGCATATAAATCCACCAATCAGTTTCTGATTTGGACCTGATTGTTGGATAAAACCCTTTCTTGCATTATACATTTTGTTGTACTTTCTTGCAAATTTGTAGTCTTTTAAGCCCGTGAAAACGGTGATACACCGAAACCTGTTAGCATATGAACAAAAAAAATTCTACCATATTGCTTTAATGGATACCCTAGACCCATTGCTATAGACCCTACAGCACAGGATAATAAAATTACTGCGCGACAATTTTATTCTGTGCCTATAGTTTGCTTTCTTCATAGAAAAAAGTACTGCGCGACAATGGAAGGTTATTCTTTAGGTTCACACGATGTCAAAGTACCTTTCTGATGTCTCTCCGAAACTTTCTGAACAGCTCGATTAAGCATTTTTGGCAATATTGACGTCAGCTCTCTGGCGTCATTCTGCGTAATTCAAGGCGTTCTTGCCGTGCGATTATCAAATGCGCAATTTTCCTAGCAGCAAAATTTCGTGTTATATCTTGAAAACAGTTTGGTAGTCTGTGAATGCATATACACAGTGGCCAGATTATTATGACCATCTGACGTTTGCAGGCAAATTAGCTATGATTTCGCGCTGAAAATGCTAGAAAACCAGACCATTATTAACAGAGAAGCAGGTTGTTTACCATGATAGTAGAAGTGATTTGTTTCTGAAGATATGGGTAAACGACGCGATTTAACAGCCTAAGAATGTGAGATGATTGTTGGCGCTTGGAGCCATGAAACGAGTATAAGCAAAACAGCTGCATTTGTTAAATGTTCAAGTGCAGCTGTCGTTAAAGTGTTTAAAGACTGAAAAACTGGATGTGAACGTGTGAATTGTGGCCGTCAGCGGCTAGTCAATGTTCGGGCAAAACAAAGAGTGGCAAGACTGGTACAAGACAAAAAAATAGTCCCGTATACTGCATCGTATGAGATATGGAAGCCGAAGGCCTCTTCGAACACTTTAGCTGTCTGCAGTTAACAAGATAAAACGTCTCCAATTTGCACAGGAACACAAGAACTGACAGTTAAACCATACGTACAGTCCTCATCCGATAAGTACGCAGGCTTGCTAAAATGGGAGGCAAGAGGATGAAAAAAAATCTGATGTAGTGCAGGGAAGTCCTAGTACTACATCAGATTTTTTTGTCATCCTCTTGCCTCCCGTTTTAGCAATAGAATTAATTTTTTTCCCTTCAAAGTCGAGGTTTAACTTATCGGATGAGGACTATAGGTATCGTTGCTGATCATGTTCATCCTACCATGTTGATGCCATATCCTAATTGAGATGGCTTCATCCAACAAGACAATGCCGTATGCCACGGTGCTCGTATAGTGCAGGAGTGTTTTCAAGAACATGAGGGAGACGCTTAGGTGACCACCACAATCACAAGATCTCAATCCAATTAAGCATTTATGGGACGAAGTTGAAAGGCCATCAGACAGGTGGTTCCACAAATCTCACACAATTGGAGAGTGCTATTCATCAGGTATGGTGTCAGATTCATCGCATCACCTTTCAATATCTCGTGGGTTCAATGCCAAGAAGAAGGCAAAAGGTAGCCCAACGAAATACTGATGGGGTGATCATAACAATCTAGCCACTCAGTCTATGAAGCTATCTGTGCTTCACTAATTGTAGCCTAAAATTCAATATTTTTTATTCTTCTCCCACTCTCCTATGAGAAGTTGCATTTACACAGCATTAAGGGAGACCCGTTAATTTGGACCATCGTGTAAATCGAACCAGCCTTATTTTGCAAAATTGCACGTTAGATGGCGCCACTCTCCTGATTGAAAAATGATCATAGCCCTTCCTAGAAGCGTATGAAAAACACGGGTTGTATTGCTTGAGTTATTGGTGAAAATATATCAAATTTTCTTGTTTGGTACGGTTTGATGTTACTCTGAGGGGTAAGATAGTAAACATGTATGTAGCTATAAGTGTCAGTGACGGTATGCATCAGGGATGGGTTAAAGAAAAGAGGTCTATATACTTGTTAATAGGCATTATTTTAGTTGGAAAGGTTTTGAAGGTTGGTCGCTATTTTTGATTTTACAATTGTTGGCATTAATGTAATTTGGACTAGTGATGTCCGTTGGATCCGGATCTCTGATTCGGATCTGATAATATCCGGATTCGGATCTAGAAATATCCGGATCCGGGTCCGTATCCGGATCTCGGATATCGGATCCGGATTTCGGATCTCTGATATCGGATCCAGATTTCGGATATCGGATATCAGATCCGGATTTCGGATCTCGGATATCGGATCCGGATTTCGGATCCTTTCGCTGGATGCGTATTAAGACTAATTAGGACTTACGAGGACTGGGCTATCACTTAATAAAAGCTTTTATAAACTGCTTTCAGAAAAAGTTTGCATATACACAATTTCCTGTCTAGGATCCGATTTTCGGATCTCGGATCCGAGATCCGGATCTCAGATCTCGCATCCAAGAACCGGATCAGAGATCTCGGATCCAAGCTCCGGATCTCGGATTTCTGACCAACATCCGGTTCTCGGATCTCGGACCTAGGTCCGAAAAAAAGATCCGGATATCCGGATCTTGAATTATCCGGATCTTGACATCACTAATTTGGACCTTATGTACTTTATGTAAATTGGACGTTTTTTGACATATCCAGATTACAAAATCTTGTATTTGAAACTTAATATTCACTAGTATACCGTATCAACTTATTAAATATATAACCCACACGCTATTAAGTACCGAAAGGTGCTTTATGCTATCAGTGTGGGGAAACGTGTCTGTCTGTCTGTCTGTCCGTCTGTCTGTAACTCTAACTCCTTCGAGGCTATGAAAGATTTTCAAAATCTGTTTTCGTCAATCGATGAATATGGTTTATGCACGAACCAGTTATAAATATTATCTAAATCGGTTCATTGGCACGTGCACAAATGCTACCTCTATTTTCGCGCCTAGCAATTTTCAATGGGA
This sequence comes from Rhysida immarginata, assembly GCA_023313115.1. NCBI lineage: Eukaryota > Metazoa > Arthropoda > Chilopoda > Scolopendromorpha > Scolopendridae > Rhysida > Rhysida immarginata. The sequence goes on along the minus strand of JAHWFO010030786.1, from coordinate 20,418 downwards.
AAATATATTGAGTAATATATCAAAAAAATCGTAATGACGAGATAGATGCAGTTATTCATTATTATTTTCGTCAGACGATGAACATGGTACATGGCACGAATCAATCACAAATATTATCTAAATCTGTACAAAGGCACGTGCACAAATGGTACCTTTACGACCCCACCTAGCAATTTTCGATGGAGAGATATATTAAGTAATATATCAAACAAATCGTAATGACGAGATAGAAACGGATAAAAAAATTACTATTTTCGCCAATTAATAAATATGGTCTCGGGAATAAACCATTTTTAAAATGTTTGAAATCGAAACAATGACACCTACTTTAATAGTACCCTCATGACATCCTGAAAAATTTTCATTGCTAAAATATGGCATGTAATATATCAAACGACTTGGGATGATGTGTCTTGAATGAATAGAACGTAAAATTAATGATAATCCAAATTGTTTTCAAGGAACCTGGTTTAGTGGAACCATTTTGGTTCATTGGAACTTTCAATGCTAAAATATAGCGTGTATTATATCAAACGACTTGGAATGATGTATCATGAATTATTATAACGTAAAATTAACAGTAGTCGAAATTGGTTTCAAGGAACCTGGTTTAGTGGAACCATCATGGTTTATTGGAACTTTCAATGCTAAAATATGGCATGTAATATATCAAACGACTTAGAATGATGTGTCATGAATGAATATAACGTAAAATTAATGATAGTCGAAATTGGTTTCAAGGAACCTGGTTTAGTGGAACCATTATGGTTCATTGGAACTTTCAATGCTAAAATATTGTATGAAATATATCAAGCGACTTGAAATGACGTGTCAAGAATGAATATAACGGCAAATTAACGAAAGTCGAAATTGGTTTCAAGGAACCTGGTTTAGTGGAACCATTATGGCCCATTGGAACTTTCAATGCTAAAATATGGGATGTAATATATCAAACAACTGGGAATGATGTGTCATGAATGAATATAACGTAAAATTAATGATAGTTGAAATTATTTCAAAGGTACGTGGTTTAATCGTATCATTATGGTCCATTAGAAACTTCCAACATCGGGCGGTTTAAAAATATAGTTCCGCGAATGGTTTAGTTTAACCTTTCGGTACTTGGTTATGTCATTCCTTAATGTTTATTTAATTAAGATATAAGCTCATCCCATCTAATAAGTTCCATAGGGTGCCTAAAATGATTACAAGAGCCGAAAGGAAAAGCAAAAACAAGTAAACACATAAGTTAAAACAAAGTTTCTGCTATTACTCGGCCTATTGTGTAATTGGACCATCTGATTCAATTTCCACTACCTGTTGTGTAATTCAGACCGAATGCAAACAATTTTTAATTTCATAAGAAACCCTCATAATTATAGTATTCCATAAACATAGTGCACCAAAAGATAGCCCGAAATGTCCACTATATACCTACGTTTGAAAATTGGAGCTATGTCATTTTGAATAGAAGTTACAGTCCTTTACTCTTAGGGGGTCCAAATTACACGGATCTCCCTTATAATTATTTTCTATCCGCAATTCCTAGCTCGTGTTTGAATATACTATTTATTTTTACTTACCCCTCTATAGATATTTTGTAATATTACTAGTGTAAATATTTTTCATTCTGCAGTTCTGAGTTGGCATTTTAGTTGTTTAATTTTTTATATAAGTTGAGTTTAATAATATCCTTTTTAAAGCGTAATATTTTAGCTTGACCCACATTAAACAGGTATTTATTTTAAAGTAGATATATCGTAATATCTATAGAATTTTGAGAAAATTGAGTTTTACTTACTTTGGAATAACGTATTGGCCACGTCTTTCCTCTGGATTTCCTCTAATGCCTCTATCAAAACATCGAGTGTTGCCTGTTCTCCAATGTTTTGTTCCCATTTCTCTATGATTTGAAAGACCATTTCCTTTTTGCCGAATTGATAGAGATTGCAATTTAAGATGATTTCTTTAGCCTCATTCGCCCCCACATCGAGCTCCCTCGCCAGAGGAATTAAATCTTCACGAGAGAGAGACTGGGAGACTAGCTTTTTGTCTTGCTTCGTGCATTTTCCTGGATTTATTTTGAGAAATAAGATTCATGTTAAATTTCCTGTTATATAAAAGTTCTTAATAGTATGAGTCGCATGATTAATGACTACATAATACGAATGAAATAATTAAAGTAATAGTAACGCATCAGGAGATGTAGCGTTAATTGCATTCACATGTGGACAGAGCACACCCTAATGAAATGGGGAATTTCTTGAAGCCAATATTTCAGTGTCAAATATAACCTTTCAGATTAAGCTATTTTTGGGAATCCTCGCAGTTCATTGGCCATGGATGTAGAGCCAGTTAGCCCAGGAAGCTATGGTTTTTCTCAAGGTTTAACACATTGAATAAATTTAGCTCATTTAGCGAAAATTTGTAAGTCGTCAGGTGCAAATAAGGCACCTTAACAGCACACTCATATATATTTGAAGGACTATCAAACTATACCATTTCCTGGTTTGTTTATGCAGCGTTGAAAGTGTTGCACGAAACTGAGTCTGGTCGCATGACATGGATTCATGGAGTGCATTCATGCGTTCAATAGCTGTGCCTGAAAGGCCGCTACCAGTATAACACCTTATTCAAAAACTAACAAGAATGATTTTACCGCCATGGCCGATAAAAAGAGCACATTTTCGTGTTAAGCCGGGTTCACACTACGGCGGATTCTGCGACGGCGGCATCGAGGCAAGCAAAGTTTCCGTCGCGAAACCGTCGTGGTCATTCCCATGAGCTCGGAAAAGACGTTGCGAAATGAATGCTTTTGCTCGTTTCGTTTGCCGAGGATCGAAATCGGACTTAAATTCTTTCGTCCGATTTGTCCTAAATTACACTTTCGTAATCTAATTTGTTTACATATGAAGCAACATTTTTTGGGGCTTTGTTATCGAAGCGTATGGGCATATTGCCGCTCAGTTTATCTACTCTTCTTCTTCTCCTTCCACAGCCTGCACCTCCTGGAGAGACGGAGGCTAGCTGGTGTACTGTATATCGCTAAATAGGACAGGCTACTTAGTAGTCGATATTATCGGGGTGGGGGGACAGAGGGCCCAAGATTTTCTCAAGTAAACTAGAGCCACACAGAAATACACATAAGCAGCCAGATGACGGCGCGCTTTTGAGAGGGCTTCATAGGTGAAGCTTGCAAGACAGTTTTTAATGACACAGCTAAGTTCCGGTTGGAAAGGCCTCGGGCAAGCAGCGCCCTCTGGCATCGAAAGCGAAAGCAGTGCAGGAGCACGTGTTCCACTGATTCCTGAGCACCACATTCACACAGATCAGACGAAGCGACGTTTAGTTTATGCAGGAACTGATTCAAAAGAATGTGCCCACTTAGCCTAAATAATACAGATCTTTGGAGAGAAGACAGCCATTTGGGGGTACCTTTAATCACGTCTTCTGCTTTGGGAAAAAGGGATTTATAATGCTTTCCCTTAGTTTTAGCCGCCTAGTGCTCGTTCCAAAGCACTGTTGTCCCAGTTGACTAATTTGTCCGCCAAATCATTTCCTTATATATCCTTGTGACTGGGGGCCCAGAGAAGCCTTATGTAGAAACCGTTCGAGAATAATTGCTCAATTAGGGCTACTATATATCCGAGAAGACCCCTGAAGTGCCACTTGTTCTTGTTTAGGGCTCCTTGTACGGAAGAGAGGGCACTTCTAGAATCTGACACTATTAAGTAGCAGGCACGAGGAAGGAAGGGAATCATCATTAGGGCTTTGTGAATGGAAATTAGTTCGAGTTGGTAAGTACTGGTGGCAGGACAACCTTTTGTGCAATAATGACACCGCCTCTCCTGTAGACGCCTATTCCTCCAGTTGGGTCCGATATTGTCAGCGAGGCGTCCGTGAAAAACCTTTCGTAATCGGGAAATTGCTCTGAATGTATGAGTCAGATATAGAGTTGTGAGCTCTCGGAGATGGGGCTAGGCCAAACCAATCAGGAGTGAAGCAGACGAGGTTATCAGGTGAGGTGTTCCAAACGTAGTCAAGAAGTGTGGACTCGCACATATACACTCCGTTGCAACTAAACTTGTCCAATAAGCTAGCAGCTAAACCCCGCAGGTGGTTAGACCACAGAAGGATGGAGCAATTCGCTCCTAGGGAAAGACCTCCTTCGAGCTGTAGAGATGCATGGCAGAAAGAGTAGAGCAGACCTACAGTCTTAGCTTCCCACCTAAGTAGGGGAAGGGGAATACCAGTCTCTAAATATAACACCGAGCAAGGAGATGAGCGGGAGGCTTGCAGGCACGACTTAGAATTTCTCTTTCCTCTTTGACCAGAGGCTCGATCAACGAATTTTTTGCTAATAGGAGGACAATGACATAGGCATCCGGAGATCGAATTAGGGAGCTCACCAGGGCGGAGGTTTCGCTCCAAGGGGGTCCCCATCTGGCCTTTACTACCAGTTGAGCGCGCGCCAAGTTCTTCGTAACGCTAGCTTTCAAAGAGGTGATAAATTGACGCCAGCTTAACTTGTCGTCGGCTGTCACGCCAAGGAATTTGTAATTTCGGCTGATAGGAGGCCTAGAGCCCTGCAGGAATACCGAGAGAAAGGGTGGAGGGCTCCCTTTATTATACACATCACCACTGACTTGTCAGATAAGAATGAGACACTATTGATGAGACCCCAGTCAGAGATGGAGTCGAGGCCTCTTGGAGCTTGGCTCGGATTTCTGGGATGGATTAGTCAGCGACCCAGAAAGCCATGTCGTCCGCAAACACACTTCTGCCGACCTCCGATGAGATATTGAGAAAGGCATCAGCAGTGAAAATGTTAAAGAGCATGGGATTGAGAATTGATCCCTGCGGGAGGCCAAGATGTTGTTCTGCCCATTCAATTCCGCCGGGGTATTTCATTCCCACTCACCTTTTTCTGAGGAACGACATGATCCAGATGAGCCTTCTAGGGGCTTTGATACTGATCAGTTTGTCATAAAGCACTTCCAGGGGCCTTGTTGATATTCAGAAGGACGATCCCGACGTGCTCTCCCTTCTCACGGGCTAGGAGTATGTCGTCCACCAGCTTAATTACAGAGAAGAGATGGTTTCGGCCCTTACGAAAGCAAAGGCTATGCCCCGGAAGGATGGAGTTAATTTCCAGAAAGTGCTGTAGCCAGTTGTTGATGAGCCATACTAAGATCTTGATTAGACACGAGGTAAGAGCAATGGGCCTGTAGCTTGAAGGCGATGACGGAGATTTGTTGGGTTTCAAAACCAGGTGAATAATGGAATCCTTCCATTTTAACGGTATAATGCCCGTTGTCCAAGAGGCATTGAGGGCTTCTAGAAGAAGGAAAAGCCGGCCCTCACCCAACTTGCCAAAGGTAGGATTGGTCAGGCCATGCGGCCCTGGCACAGAGAATTTGGTCTTGAAGGTAGCTTTTAAGGAGGTTTCAGAAAAAGGCTGCTCCCAAGATGATATGAGGATTGAAGGACGATAGCAGTCGGACAATGGTTTGGGCCAAGGCAAGTGAATAACTGGTTTTGTGCCAACGGTGAGGTGGAGGATTGCTTGAATGGACGCTTTCGCGTCGAGAAATGAGTCGTTACTACGAATCAACGGAGGGGAGAAGGAAGGGCACTTCTGGAACACCCTTAAAATTTTCCAGATGTTATTTTCGGTGTTTCTGATAATTGATAATTTCCAATAGATGATTTCTCACTTTTTTAACGATCTCTTCCACCTCGCTTTCATTTTTTAAGGTTTAACCAACACACAGAGCACTGGCACTTAAGGAATTCCGTCTTCGCTTTGTTACGGGGGGGATTCCTCACAATCATGGGACCACTAACATGGTCTAGACGGGGAAGGGTTCTTTGGACGCTTGTTTCCTAATAGTCGCGCCTGGAAAATTGAAGTAGGCTTTGAATATCCAGGAACCCGATAGGGCTCAGGCTTGAAGAGGCAGGGGCACTACTGGGCATGGCTGACCACTGAGGAGATGGAGAGAAGGAAATTGCAGCACAGGAATTTAAGAGAATTCGGAAGCGGAGAGGCTGGTGATCACTGCTGGAACTCTCTCTAAATAAGTCTGAAAGGACAAATTTGGAGAGGTTAAAGCAAAATCCAAGTATGAAGACGACCAGTGCAGTCTATCCGGAAGGTAAGTATGTTCTGCAGTAGAGTGAGCATTTAAAATTTTACAAAGAAAAATTTTCTCCAGGTAATTGCCATTCAAGTTGTACCCATCGCAGCCCCAGAATGGACTCTTGGCTAATGGAAGCAAATGGAGCCAGAAACTGTGGACACAACTTGACAAGAACGACAGGAAACCACTAATTCACATAAGATATTTATTAAGACGTATGCGCATTTCGGCAGCCAAGCTGCCTT
>JAHWFO010030786.1:0-13630 GCA_023313115.1 Rhysida immarginata | reverse complement strand
ATGCGCATACGTCTTAATAAATATCTTATGTGGATTAGTGGTTTCCTGTCGTTCTTGAGGACTCTTGGCATTGAAATCACCAATGGCAATGAAGGGAGGAAGTAGCTGATCCATTCAGGTCATCCATCTCTCTCTTTTAAGTATCCCGAGACGTAGATGCAGTAGATATGCAGCCACACGTCCCGGAGATAGACCACCAGGTCAATAATTGGCACTTTCTCGAGATGTCTTAGATAATTAACATAATGGGGTATTCGTGGGCCAATGGAGACAAGGTTGCCTCCTCCGTCGGCATGGGTTTGGAGGTCTTTGCCCCATGTTGGTGAGTGACGGACCGCCGAATCCCATAAATAAAGCCTACCGAAGAGATTAAAAGCTTGAAGAGGCTGATGTCTGAGAACTTTAGGTTCAAGAGCGGGCTTGAGACTTTGAGGAAAATTTGACCAGAAACTTTCCTGAATTTACTGTAGTCACTGTGGGAGATGAACCAATGAGGTAACGATGGTCATGCGGAAGAGGCCCGGAGAGATGGATTTGTTCGTGCTATCAAGAATTCCCCAGAACACGACAACGGGTCCAAAGTGGGCGCTTTCCCACTGGAGCAGGCAACTGTCACAAATAATCACGAGCGAGCAGCTAAAGCGAGCTGGGACTGGAGCTTACTTCGAAGAGATTTCTGGCCTTGTGAAATCTGCATGGGCTGAACCTCACCAGATGGGCTCGGTGCTCCTTGTTAAGCTGACATGGGTCCAGAAGACCCAGCTGGCTTTGACAAGTAGTTGACATTTCCAGTTTCACAATCCTGAGTAATAGTATCATCCAGTGAATTTTTTTGCCTGAATTGCTTTTCTTATTATTTTTCTTATGCTTCTTCGCTGGCTGAAGGGAGAGAGAGAGACATCCTCGGCGGAGCTCCCAGCCGATCCATAGGGCCTACTTACATTTTTAGCCCGCTTTCCCGGCGGGGAGAGTACGTCCTACAACTTTTTATTCTTCTCTGCTCTTCCCACGGAGAGTGATCGTCGGCCGCGGAGGGGGAGTGGGGGATCCCCCATCCCGGCTGCCCAAGGAAGCCTGGTGCTGGCTCACGATCGAACAGCCAAAAGACAAGCTGATAGGGACAAAGAAAGAGGTAAGCTAACAAAAATTTTTTTCTTTTTATTCAAAACTTGAATTACTACCCTGACAATAAATAAGAGGGCCCGAATAGAAATACTTACTATCTGTTTTCTAAATAGAATTGGAATAACCATAGCGCGGAGAGCAGCTAGACGCACTGCGTGGCCACCATCTTCGAACCGTTACATCATTTTATCTACTCAAGAGCCGCCATTAAAAAAGCGAAAGAAACTTTCGGTGTTCCACATGACGTAGCGATGACGTAAATACAAAGTTCGCCGTGATTGGTTGCCGCTGTTGCTTCTCGGTAGAGCTCGATACTATGGTGTTTTCCGCCCGTTTTCCGCGCTCACCCACAACTATTTTTTGTCGTCAAAGCTCTGCCGTCGCGGAATCCGTCGTAGTGTGAATCCGGCTTTATAGCAGCGAGACATCAGCCATGGATACCAATTTTTATTTTTTTTATTTGGTTTGCACTACATGATGGTTAAATAGCGCCACGGCAAATTTGAGACACGCCAAAAGCAACAATGGAAATCAGACATAAAACATATCTCTAATAATTAAGAGGTCATGGTTAAACAACGTGAGTGTCAATTGTTGTCCCGTTCTGAGTAAGGGCCAATCATTTTTTCATATTCTGTTGCTAAAGCATTTCTGCTTAATCATCTGATGTTGAAGCGAGCGATAAACTACTAGCAGTTAGCTTTGACAACAATAAATGTAATAGACTTCATATATAGGGACCGAGAATGTTGACGGCAGCGCGGTCTGGTGGCGATCGTTAGAAAAAAACTTAAATGATAAACAATGTGCTTTCACTGGATAAAGGGTGATGCAATTTAACTTGAAAAATCACGGCAACGAGAACTGGTTGTACAAATTGTTATGTTTATGAATGTAGTAACATACACGAAAATAGTTGCTGAAATAGATTTTAGCAAGTTCCACGCCAATAGTACAGTGTGAAGTTCCTGCCATTTTTGCTATGATCTGCGAATCATTCACGTTGTCATTTATATTTTTTCGCCAATTTGCCACTAGTCGAGCTGCTAGTTAAAAAGTAGCTTCGCTCCCTGTTGATAATCTTAAGCCTAACAACAATTTGCTCTTGATAGCAATTAAATATGGTGTCAGGCCATAATTATGATCGCGGGGGAGGAGAGCCCGATAGAGTGACGTCATCACCAGCAGCGTCATCATCATCGTTTCGAGCTCGGAGTGGAAATCAAATGCGAGAAATCGAGCGATCATCGTCGGAATCAGCGTCATCGGCGTCAGTTGGAAAAAGAGCGAATGGAGAGAGAGAAAGAGCGATGACGAAAAGGACGTCAGAGAAAAGTTTTGAAAAAGGAAGAGAAAGAGCGGTTAGGAAAAAGATAGAGGTTTACGACCGAGGGAGAAAGGAAGGTAAAAGGACGGTAAATGGAGAGATTGAGAGTTCACGGAGAGAAGAAGAAACATGCATAGACTGGATTATCAAGGATTATTGCCAGGGGGTTTTCGAGACGGAAACGAGCAGTCTTTGTGAACGACAGGTGATACGGTCGCCATTACGAGGATACGTAAGCGATTCACCGATATGGGTGTTGGACGTCTCCATTAACGAAATTTCGCAGAAGGAAGGTTTTTTCCTTAACGCAGGCGGCGGTACTGATGTTCGTTATGTGATTATCTGCCCCTGGACTCTACAAGCTTATCTGGAGGAAGACTTCGGCGGGATTGTGAGCTTACCGAAGGAATAGCTGGCTGGCCTCATTATTTTGTTGCGGCTCCAAGATTGTTACATTGGGAGCGCACTCATTTCTGCATTGTTCTCAACGTGCCTCTTCAATGGTAGTAATGAGCTAATGCATTTACGTTTGGAATTATCTTTCATAGGATGGACAGTATATCACTGACATGGTGACCATCATGAAAACGCAGTAAGTGATATCTTTATTTGTTAATTGGATAAGGAGGGTTATTGCACCCCGGAGTCTGCTATTATATTGCGTATTGGATTAGAACTCAGTTATTCAGGATTTTGTTAAAAAGTAATGGGAGTGCTGGATTTTTGATGTGTCCTGGCTGTTCCGAAGTAATTATGTGTCGGGCATTGGCTAATTGCAAGGCCGTGACACCGAAGCGGAGCTTTTATGTGTAATGCTATTGTGCATTATTATTGGGAACTCTGTATTTTTAAGGAAGCCCATTCTGGACTAGTTTATGTTTCTTTACTGTTCCCCACGACTGGCCAGGAACTGCATACTAATTACCCCATTTAGATTCGGCTGTAATTGCATATACCGGGTGTTCCAAAAATGACTGATGGATTTTGAAAATCAATAAAAAAAAGACGGAATGCGATAGATATGTATCGTTTGCAGTCTTATGCTTAGGAAATCAGGGAATTTTATCCCACTAAATTTCAAATTTAGTTAACATTTTCACCCACAGGTGGCGCTGAAAACTATGAAAAAATAAAAACCGGTATGAAAATGTTGCAAGGACTGTTGCAAACAACTAAACAATGACATTTTCAATGTAACCCGCATTTGAAAAAACCATTTTGGTAGAGCGGACTTGCAATCTCAACAGCACACGCTATCAGCTTGTTACAGATCGCCTGCAGCGCCATCTCTTGGTAGAAATGTTAACTAAATTTGAAATTTGGTGGGAAAAAATTCCCTGATTTCCTAAGCATAAGGCTGCAAACGATACATAACTATCGCATTCCGTCTTTTTTTTTTTATTGATTTTCAAAATCCCTCAGTCATTTCTGGGACACCCGGTAAGTTTGTGCATTTTATGGATGACGGACTCAGGAGTCCATCGACTTTTATTTGAATCATTGAATCTTAGGCTGTATGCACAAGGAGGTGGTCGGGAGCCTCTCTTTGGCACTATAAATTCAAAGCTTGAATTAAAGTTTGCTTTTATGTTTCCCCTCATTACTTGTGTTCATATAATTCTTTGCTTCCATTGTTTAGCACATGACATATGGATAACAATTGCTATGGATATTGCTATATCTTAGCATTGAAAGTTCCTAATGGTACTGTAATGACACCATTAAAACACCTAGTTCTAAACCAATTTTGACCGTCATTAATTACTCGTTATATTCGTTCAAGACACACCAATACGAGTTATTTGAAATATCGTCACATCTAAGCATTAATTGGTACAATCTGCTACCAATAGAATACGTACTACTAAACCCGTTCCGAATATCATTAATTATTCGCTATATTGATTCACGAAACAATTAATTTGATAAATTCATTGGCCATATGTTAGCATTGAACATTTTTAAGGGGTATCCTAATGGTACCAATGAACGTGCTCTGTCCCATATTTAATGATTGGTTAAAACAGACCGGGAAAGAGTTAATTCGTTTTAACTTTTAAAGTTTTGATACTAATCAATGAGCTCCCTATTAAAAAAGAAGTCCTTTTGGTTTAGGCAATCGGCACTAATCTTCCCTTTCTATAATCGTCTATAATGCATTGCGGGAATTGTGTCTAGAGATGGACGGACGAACATCTGGACAAACCAATCACATGAGCACTTTTCTATGAAAATGTGCTAAAAAGAATATTACCCGATGGATCAAATTTCAAGTTAATTCTTTTTTTTATAATAACTTTTAATTACTTTGTATATTTTTAAGTATGTACTTTATGTTGTTTGCATTGTGTATTGTTCATTAGGAGCTTTAGCATAAAAGCTACTTATAAGAATTTGCCCTTGGTCTGTACGTTTATCCGGCCGTCCGCCGTTTGCACGATAACTTGAAAACGGATTAACTTTTTCAAATTCTGTTTTCAGAAATATGACCAACAAAGTCTTAGCTCGGCCGTATCAACTTTTAAGAATTTTTCGTGGACCCCTTCAAGTTGAATTCACGTACTAAAACAGTGAGTGTAAGGAATACCAAGGTAACGGCATTTCATATAACAATCGATTTGTCAAGAAGGAATACATTGTTACTTTCTGTTCATCTTTTAAGCATTAATGACTTCGGCGTGCGCACGTGAAATCGCTATGTCGACGCACGATTGCTCAAGTGCTCAGAATCTATATTATTCAGTAGCGGAAGAATGGAGCTAAATATTGGCTTTATAATGTCAGTCCGTTCCCTTCATAATTTCGAAGGTTGAAATTCGAAATGTAGCTTCCTATGGTTTTGATTGGTACACTGGGGTCGGAATTACGGGGGTGGGATTCAGAGAGGACAACATATCTATGTGCTATTTAAGTACATAAAGGCGTGAAATTCAGTATCCAGATTTCTCTAGGCAAAATCTACAAAAAAATCTGTGAAGTTTAGGCCCAATTGTTCCATTGGGGTCGAATTTGCGGGGGTGGCAGTCACTTGGTCTTTAAAACAATGCCAACATATAGCATGTGATTATCATACGTTCGGAATGATGAGAAAGGAAAGAAAATAAGAGCTTTTTTACGTTCTCTACAAATTACATTCGAGAAAATTCATTTTTGATTAAAAAACTTGGGGAGAGGTAAAAAGTGTAGATAAAGGGATAAAAATAGATGACTTCAGGATCTGCTACTTGCCTTACCCTATTCGGGGGGAGGGGGAGGATGGATTAATTTTTTAAATAAATATATAAATGTATTTCTTCTTCACTGCTAAAGCTCCTCCTTGGAATGTTTACAAGATTTTATTATTTTCCCCGTGGTTTTACGCTCACTTTTATCCCTAACATTTCATCTCGACTTTAATATTTTTCTCTACTTTTAACCTGTTTTATCCATCACTTATCTCCAATTATCACCCCAACATTTTATCCCCCACTATTTATCCCTACATTTATCTGCCACTTTCTATCCCATTTTTATCTCCCAATTTTTTCACCCTACATTTAAAGGATATTGGCTCCTTAAGATTATATAAATGAGTGGATAAATTTGGGCTAAAAAAGTGAAGGATAAAAAAGGGGTAAAAGTAGAAGATCAAAAATGGGAATATACGTTGAAGATAAAAATGAGGGTTAAAAGTGGAGATAAAATGTTGGGGATAAAATGGGGGTAAAAAATACGGGGATAAAAAGAGGGGCTTAAAACTTTTAAGTTAAAAGTCGAGGATAAGTACGAGGGAAAGTCCGTATGTAAGTTAAAAATTGATAAAGAAATGAAACAAATAAGTGTATTGACTAGAAAACTACAATCATGACTTTTATTACAAGCATTAACGAAAATGTACTTCTAAGAATGCACGCTTGGTCTGTACGTTTGTCCGGCCGTCCGCTGTTTGCACGATAACTTGAAAACGGTTTAATTTTTTCAAAATCTGTTTTCAGCTTGGCCGTATCAACTTTTCAGAATATTTCGTGGACCCCTTCAAGTCGAATACACGTGCTAAAACGGTGACTGTAAAGCATGTCCTGTAACAATCGATTTGTCAAGAATGAATACAGGGTCAAAGAAAAAAGTGAGAAAAAAGGGTAAAATAGATGAACTCAGAACTTCCGCTACCTTGCTATACCTTCCTCGGAAGGCTTAATTTCTTGTTAAGTAGTGGAAGAATGGAGCTATTTATTGGTTTTCTAATGACCGTCCGTCCCCTTCATAGTTTCTACATTTTTTGAGGTAGAAGGTTGAAATTCGGAATGTAGCTTACTATGGGCATGTTCACCTTCACTATTTAGTTTTGTCTTGATTGGTGCACTAGGGTCGGAATTACGGGGGTGGAAGTCAGAGAGGACAAAAAATCTATGTGCTAATTAGGAACGTAAAGGAGTGAAATTCTGTATCCAGTTACCTCTAGGCAAAATCTACATGATTATGAAGTGTAGGCCCAATTGTTCCTGTGCGGTCGGAGTTGCGGGGCTGGCAGTCACTTGGTCTTTAGAACTATGGTAACATGTGGCATGTGATACGTCATTCGATCGGAAATGATGAGAAAGGAAAGAAGATACGAGGTTTTTTAACTTTCTACAAACTGCGTTTTTTACGTCATTTATTACGTTTTTTAATTACAAAACTTCGGCGGAGGTAAAAAGTTCAGATAAAGGGATAAAAATAGAGTCTGGTACTTGCCTTACCCTAATCCGGGGGGGGGGGGGTTATTTTCTTGTTATTAATAAATGTATAAATGTATTTCTGCTTCACAGCTAAAGCTCTTCCTTGAAATGTTTACAAGATTTTGTTTCTCCGCATAATCTACCTGTTCAATGAGGCACTTGTCCCGTCGTTTCACAAGTCCCTCAAAACCAGCAGCATAAAATTCTTTGGGCTGTTAACTGAACCAGGCAATGAATTCCCTTTGTACAGCATCATCGCCGGGAAAGTGATGCTCGCAGTCTTCTAGGATCACTAGAACATATTACTTACCATATTCCGGCAGCGAGAGTAAACTGTAAATGCCGACTCCTACTGTAATATCCTCATGTAATGTCATTCAACGGAAGCGACAGAACTCCTCATCAAAGGCGTGTTGTTACTGCATGATAACGCGCGTCCTCATATTGCCAACTAGACAACTGAGATGCTGCGAATGTTCAACCTGGAAGTTTTAGAGCATCCTCCATATAACCCTTACGTTGGTCCAAGCGACTTCCATTTGTTCGGCTTCAAGCCGTATAGAGGAAATTCACCCCCTGGTTCAGACAGCAGCCCAAAGAATTTTTGAGGGTCTTCTGAAACGATGGAACAGGTGGTTCAATGTACTGGGAGATTGTGTGAAGAAATAAAAAGTTCCAAGTCAGTACTCTTATTTGTTTCATTTCTATATTCTTTTGTAACTTACTTACTGGCTTCCCCTCGTAAAAACACAAGGACAATTTTTAACATCTTAACTTTTATATGAAAGCCCGAACCTTAATCTACTTTTCAAGGTGATTCACACATATATTAAGGCACTTAACGCATCGTACGACCAGACATTTTGAATACTATCCTCACAGAAATCGGCCGCCTGATTTGATAATCACTCCAGACTGAGTTGCACAAAAACAATTGTTCAGCAAGTGCTCTGACGTTTTTCGAGATGTACCGTGTCATTTTTAAGCCAAATTGTCACTGGTGACGAAACATAGGTTGCTCACATGATATCGGAATCAAAACAACAGTTCATGGTATAGAGGCATTCAGCATCACCTAGAGAGTGAAGTTCAAGCAAACAATTTCAGCCCTAAAAATCCTGTGCACTGTTTTGGGATAGGCAAGGTGTTTTTCTTGAGGAATTTTTGTCAAAACGGCCGTGCTGAAGTGGTTAGTAATCTATCGAAAAAAATCTGGTCCAAACTAGCAACCTGGTGGCAACTAAGGAATAACTGAAAAATGGTCTGTGAGGTTTTTTTTTATTACGCGCCATAACGTTTTCATCAAGTAAAGGAAACCAAGACACTAACTGGACATTAACTGAGAAGCCGTGACTTAGTGAGCCAGCTCTGTGAAGTTAAACAGCACTGGGCGCGGCTAGTCACTGGATGGGCGACCAATAATGACATGGTTCACTCCACTTTGGCCCTGTGAAGTTGGCCCCTTCCACTTTCGCCCCGTCCACTATCGTCCCTTCCACTTTCACCCCTTCCACACTCGCCCCCTGCAAAAATACTTTTAAGACCCACTTTCATAAAAAAAGACCCTGCAGAGAGGTTAACAAGTCAAATAGAAAACTAAGAATTCTGTTATTTAGAATACTTACCTAACCTAAGCCACGAAATTCTCGTTTTAATTAAGAACGATTTAAATTAAAGCTTTCCTAAAATCTAAATTGTTTTAAAAGAAATAATAGGGTTTAGAAAATAAAAAAAAACGCAAACTATGTTTTAAAAACAAGAAAAAGATGATTCATTAACACATTTTCCCTAAACGTCTATTCTGTGTAACAAACATAAGTACATTAACACATAATATAATATATAATATTTATTAAATCATTTATGTTTCATTCATTTAAAATTCCATGGTTCGCACAGTAGTCGTTAGCCTGATTATTATAGGCCCACGGTTTAAAAGAATCTTTGAACAAGTACCACCCCACAAGGACAGTAAACTGAAGTACCATTGTCAATGAATCCTTAACAAACGTTCGTGCTGTTTTGAAGAAAAATCAATCTATAATTACAATAATTATGACGTTATAGTGATACTACACTAATTAAAGAAATATTTTAAATAAATACAAGGTGTAAAACCGACCGGCGACACCTGGGACGAATGATTCAGAGAGACAGGAGCGCAACAGTGCAGCAAATCACAGACCAGTTCAATACTGGCCGCACTAGAAACGTCTCCCAGTGGACAATCCGTCGGAATCTGCATGCCCTCGGCTTTGGCAGCCGTCGCCCTACACGGGTGCCATACTAGTGACGGGCGATTCCCGATTCGGAAACTCGATTTCTCGATTCCTGAGTGGAATCGATTCTCGATTCCATAATACCAAATAATCAATCAATCTAACTTTTTTTTATCTGCTTCACAATACATTGTTATAATATTTCTGCTTCACAACATGTTTGTTATTAAATAAAAATTCATGAATGGTTTCTTCTATGTGTTTATTTTGCTACTCTTTTAACCACGGAAATAAATTACAATAAACAGATTTAATTTTAATATTTTTAAAAATAGATTCAATTTTTCGCAATAATCGATTAATCGATTATGGCCCTCTCAGATACGATTCAATTTTTCAGGGAATCGCCTACCAGTAAAAAACCACTTAAAACAATTGGGTGATTATTCGTGAAAAACATTGCTTGAAGTACCATCACGGTTTGAAACCCTGGCTATGTTGTATTCAAGTTACTTGCGTGTAGCCTTAGCCTCTCTTCAGGGCCTTGATAAAATATACAGGGCGAAAGTGAAATTACCATATAATGGCTCCGGGGCGAAAGTGGAACAAGCAAAAATTTAAGGGGCGAAAGTGGAGGGAGCGAAAGTGGAGGACAGCTAGTGACATACCATCTTCTCCCCCCACCCGTGTTTTGCTTCGGAGGACATGTAAAGCCGTCGGTCCCGGCTGCTACTACCATCTCGTAGCAGTCGTTAAACTCTCTCAGCCAGTGAAAAACACTGGCGATGCAGAAAGGAGAGAGGCCCCTACTGCATAATATACATAACTCAGGAGAACTGGTTCAGATTACGAGTCACAAAGACGGTTGATAATTGGCTGAATGGGGGCACAGCTAGACCTGATAATATTAGACCGTGAATTAGGCTCATGCAATCCCTAATACTTTATTTACCCGAGTAGATGCCGAAGTTTTTTTCACAAATCTGATAAAAAAAAAGTAATCTCGGTTTAAATTCGCGTGCGAAGGAAAAAGTTTTTAATCGGCGCTCTTTTTAAGCGAACGCTCTCACTTTTTTTCGCGAATCATTTTCGTATTGCGGAAAGGCATTATTTTTGCAGTTTCTTGCCAAATGCTATAAAAACGGAGGCGAGATTATAGTTGTGGATTGCAAAATGATTATTTCTTATTCTTATGTTTATTTTTTTATGTTGTCACCCGGACTCCTGGATAGGAAATGTCAACACGTTAGACCTATTCCGCTGACGAAAGTACAGTGTGTTGATCGTCTGTTACACAATTAGGTGAATGGATCAAAATGGCATGGAATAATATTTATCGTGAAAGGCTTCAAAAATTAAGTTTCTAATTATATGGACGGTACTGAAGACGATATTTTATGGGAAGAAGAGGACTAGGAAAAATCTTCTTGTTACAAGTTGTAACAACTTGGCAGCTCATTTTCACGGTAGCTAAATTGGTAAGAGCAGTGTAGCGATAGGCATATTCCCTGGTTCGAATCCAGGACGCGGAATTTTTTCTTCCCTTTTCTATTTGTTATTGTGATATGTTTGAAGGTTTTCTTCAGTTACTTTATTATCTTCGGTCTGAGTTAAATTTCATCAGTTTATTTAATTGTTTAGGGCAAGGGTGATTCCTGATTTGCAAGTCGGGGGCCTGCTCTGCCGATTGAGCTGCTCGACTCTACATACACTCACATGCTAAAAGTCATCGGACAGCAGTGGACTATTTTTCAAGTGGCAGTAGCATCATGTGCAAACAGTATAAATATGCAAATCAGTGTCAGTAGGTTTAGTTACACTGTCATGAGTAAAGAGTGAGGTGTTCAGGATGACAATGGCTACATGACGAGAGCTATCAGAGTTCGAACGTGGCCTGATATGTGGAGCACAACGTATGGGTCTTTCAATATCGGCGGTGGCTCAAGAATTCAACATCCCACGGCTCACAGTTTCAAGAGTCTACCGAGAGTACCAATTTGACGGCATTACCTCCCACCATGGATAACGCAGCGGTCGACCACACCTCAATGAACGGGACCAACGGCGTCTGAGTAGGATGGTCACCGCTAGCAAGGCAACTGACACTACGCTAGATGACGTCAGATTTTTTACCAGGGTGATACTAGAGTTGTATCGATGCGAACTGTGCAAAGAAATCTGGTCTCCATGGGATAAGGAAGCAGAAGACCCACGAGGGTACCTGTGCTAACAACAAAGCATCGTCACCCACTTCTTTCCTGGACCCATGAACACATCGACTGGACACTTGACAACTGGAAACGTGTGACCTTGTCTGATGAGTCTTGATTCCAGCTGACACGAGCTGACGGTAGGGCTCGAGTGTGGCTCAGACCCTATGCGGCCATGGACCCAAGTTGTCAAGCTGGCACTGTCTAAGCCAGTGGTGGCTCCGTAATTGTGGGAAGCTCTCCAGTCGGTATGGTTGGAGATGTCTTCAGATGTCTTCCACCGACTTGTGGAATCAATGCCCCGTCGCACGCTGGCACTTCGTTTGCAGAGATCCCACACGTTATTAGGTGCTATCCCATGACTTTTGGCATCTGTGTGTATTATAAGCCTTTTCGTATACTCTTTGTCTTTTTGTTTATGATGGGAACATTCTTAGAAGCTGACTCAAAACAAGAACTATTTCTTCGGAGTGGAAGAGTACTAATCGAAATGACAGCCAGCGAAAGCCAAATACATTTATTTTGATGGGGCGGATAGTTAACTGAAAAATAGTATAATAATTTATGCTGCATCCGCTTCGTTTACGAAAAATACCATGGTCACCATAAATTAACACTGCTTTGCATTTTAACGTGAACGTTGAGCAATAAATAAGAAGTAAATGTGGAAGGAATTAAATTAACTCCCATTGCTTATTAGGAGTTTAATTTGAAACTTTAAAATTACTTCTACGTCACAGCTAAAGCTTCTTTTTGGAGTACTTACGTTATTTTTACTTTGACAACTCCTTGCCGGAAAAGTCGAAAGATAGGAAACAACATTTTTATTTTAAGTTATCGGAGAATAGACAGAGATATCAGTTCAAAAAAAATCTTTATAGATATACGAGGTCTGTTCAAAAAATACGTAGACTGACGTCATAAAACAAAATATACTTTATTCAGAAGTTACACATCTGGGTCCTCTTCAAAGTACTCTCCTCCCCGACGCACACACTTATCCCAACGGTGTTTCCACTTTTGGAAACAGTCCTGAAACGCTTCTTTTGTGATGTCCTTCAGCGCCTTCGTCGCATTTGCCTTTATGTCGGGAATCGTCTCAAATCTCCTTCCTTTCAAAGGTCTTTTGAGTTTGGGAAACAAGAAGAAGTCACAAGGTGAGTAGGGTGGGTGAGGAAGAACAGTGATCGAGTGTTTGGCCAAAAACTCTCGAGTTCTGAGGGCTGAATGGGCTGGAGCGTTGTCGTGATGAAACAACCAGTCACCTCTCGTCCACATTTCTGGCCTTTTCCACTCGTCCAGTGGCAGTTTTTCCGAGTTTAACACAAAATTTCACAGCAACTCTTTGCTCGTTCAAGTCACTCATTCTAAAAATCCGCCAAACGAAAAAAAACACACTTCACAAACAACCGCGTAGCTAATCAACCAATACTGATATTTGCAATCAAAAAACTGCCTTGTAATCAGCGGATCTGTCAGAAGATGGCGACACCAAGCGATTTTGATTGGAACCAACAGGGCCCGCGCAATTCAAACAGTCAACGTATTTTTTGAACAGACCTCGTAAATGAATATTCAATCAGCAATAGGATTACAATTAGTTATTGCCTTTGTGTTTCGACATTATGATTTCGATAGGGCTCTGTATAATTGAAAACAAAAAGATGTTACATGTAAGAGTCAAAATGACAGTAACGAATTTTTTGAAGAAATTTAATAGTGTTGGTAATTCAGGTTTTGCCTTCATGTTGCCCCTAGGTTAATAACAAACCTGGTAAATGAAGATCAGTTACAATAGAAACTGTATCCGTTTGCATTTCGATATAATTTGCTAAGAAGACAATTTGGGACTTAACCTTGACTTTCCCGATATTTTATTTATTTTTATAGAGAAAAAAATTACTCAGAAATAATATCTTATCTCAGTCATCCTGGAAGACCTAAATGAATGAAAGATGTGATTTAATGTGACTAACGCAATACTGGATAAAGAAGACTTAAATATGAAATGAATTTGGTCTCCTTATAATGGGGAAAAAATTGTGAAATAAT
>JAHWFO010030785.1:40266-105542 GCA_023313115.1 Rhysida immarginata | reverse complement strand
AAAATTATTTTTGGAAGCCACTGAAAGGCTTGCAAAAGGCGTGAAGCACAAAGATTTGGAAGAAATACATCTTGCTGAAGCTATGTTTCGCAGTGTTGTATCTGTCCGTAAAAAAGAAACTGAACAAAAGCAAATAGCTGATAAAATTCAGCAAAAAATAGAGAAAAGGAAATCTTCTTTAATAACAAGTTTTTTGAACAAAAAAACTAAATTAGATTCTGCATCTTCCATGTAATTTTCCTATTATGTATCATTGAATTTTTATTTATTTATTTTTGTATTTTGGAATTAATTAAAATATTATGTTAATCGATTTCTTAAACGTTTAGTTTCAGTACTGATTTTACAAATTTACATGAACAAAGTATATTTTAACAGAATACATTTCCAAATAAAATTATGAAATTAATTTTGAATTATGAAATTAAACAATGTTTTTTATTATATAAATTGGAAGCAAACCTTAAAATTTGTGACTAGAAATGGTCACTTTTTCTTAATTTTTTGCACTACTTTTCACTTTTTTATTATTTTTGGATACTATTTTCACTATTTTTGAGGTTCAAAGTTGTTCCGAGCCCTGTGTATCATTTTATATGAACATAACATCATGGTGAAAACACGAGAGCATAGTTAGGAACTTCGTGATAAAGTGATTTCCAATTACAAGAAAGGTTGTGGATATAAACTAATTGCAAAAGCTTTGAGTTTACCCAAATCAACTGTGCAAAATATCGTTAAAAAGTTCAAGACAACAGGGACAACTTTAAGTTGAACACGTTCAGGTCGGCCTTCCAAGCTATCGGAGAGAGATGAAAGATATTTAAAACGCGCTGCCTTAAACAACAAGAAGTTGTCATCTGCATTTTGTGCACAGTTTGCCAAAGATGGAAGATTCGATTTGTCATCGAGAACTACATGTCGTCACTTAAACTCAGTTGGACTACGTGGATGTGTGGCAAAGAAAAAGCCCTATCTAAAAAGAAGTCATTGAAAAGCACGTGTTGACTTCGCAAAAACCATCTTGGAAAAGCCACAGCAGTTTTTTGACAAGACTATTTGGTCAGATGAAATGAAAGTAAATCTATTCAATAATGATGGAAGCCAGTTCATTTGGAGATTCCCAAATGAAGCTTTGAAAGATAATTGTGTAGTGCCTACTAAGACTGCATACGAGCGTTAACTCGAGTCGAATAAGGGTGCAAACGAATTCATTTGAAAACCACTAATTCTGCTTCAAATGAAACAAATATAATTTTAAATGGATTCGGCAAAAGCTCAAAAACACTTGAATTGAAATCAAATCTATTAGATTATTTCAATTCAAGGAGGCTGATCACTCCTGTAAGCTCGAATTGGTTTTATCCGAACGATACCATTTGAAACCTTCGGGTACATCCGAAAATAAGCTTATAACTACTTATAAATAATAGCTCATTTTGGTGTTTATTGCGAACTAATCCATAAGAAATCTTCGGGGACATTGCAAATGCTATTTCAATGAGTTAAAATACCTAATTGAAATGCAAAGATTCAGAACCACTCATACGCGTACGATTGCAGCGTTAACTTTAACGTTAGAACAATAGTGCTAGAAATGGAACCAAGTTAATCATCTAGGTCTTTCATATGGAAACATTACAACAAATATGTTGAGAAAAGTGAAGAAAACTAAGATATGTTCAAATGGTTTCGAAAGGAATATTCAAAGATCATTCGAATAGGTTTCTAATAAGGCATTCAAAAGCTGTTGTATACAAATTAATTGAATGAATCACACAATTCGTTACAGCAGCCAAACTTCAAATGCTAGTTCAAATGAATTCAATAAAAGCTCGAATGGCTCGAGAAACAGGTCAATTCATTTCGAATTGTTTTAATGTAGATTTGATAGCATGTTCGAATGGTTCAAATCAAAGTTTTCTTGAAATTATTCGACTCGCACGCAGCCTTAGTGCCTACTGCCAAGCATGGAGGAGGAAGTATCATGCTATGGGGGTGCATGAGCTCACGTGGCCCTGGCAAATTAGTTGTAATTGACGGAGTCATGAACGCAGAGATGTACCATATGTAAAAGACCATATGATTCCATCCGCTCACGATCTAGTCGGTACACTACCGCATATCTTTCAATATTAGCCCCGCCGTCTATTTTTTCAACTGAAATACTACCGGGTGTTTATTAGAGATTGGTGTTACTTTTAATTGCTTTGGAGGCATGCCTTTTTTTGTAAACAGAATATTGTACAGTAGTGCGCATTAAACAGTCCTTACGAAAAGGATATCTTGAGAACTAAGGGCTGAATAGCAGAGTGCACATGATATCGAAACTCAAAGCAATGTGCTGGGAATCCCTCAAGCCCGTGTACATGTGAACCCCGAAAGCGGCTCACGTGAACAGCCGCATGTAGGAGAGTCACCGGCGTTTATTTACCAATCTTAATTTTGAAACCCGGCGTTTGTTAGAGACCGGCGATAATTGGAGACTAGGCGTCTATTAGAAGATATACGGTATTTATTTTTCAGCATGACAATGACCCAAAATATACAGCTCGTTCGACAAAGGCATTTTTGTTGAAGAAAAGGTAAATATGCTCTATCCATGGCCAAGCCAATCACCAAATCAAAATCCAATTGAGAGATGTTGGTTTGAATTAAAAAAGCAGTCGAAGGCTCTTCAACCTTCTAATTTAACTTATAAATGTGTGTAAAAGAATGGGGGGAAAATGGATGTGGAGTTGCGCAAAAAGCTGGTAGAAGGCATGTCACGAAGATTTCGGGCCGTGTTGGCAGCCAAAGGTGATCACATTAACTACTAATTTAAGGGTACCAATACTTATGTCCAGCAGCAATTTTGTGTTTTATTTTTTTTTTCTGATTATTGCTTTGAGAGTAACCTGACTTTTTCATCAATTGTTCTTTATAACACAAGAAATATTGTCAGTTTTAGTTTTTGCATTATTGTTAAAAATTATCCTGGCTTTAATGCGTTTGATTTATAAGGGTACCAATACTTTTGACCATAAGTGTTATGCTTCTTTAAATATTTAAATCCATTATAAATGATTCTAGTTTAACTATACAGGGTGTTGCAAAAATATACAGGAACGTACTGCTGGGTAGTCTACCCTCTCACTTCAGGGGCCACTTCATAAAATGATAAATGGGAAATTTGTTAACCCATTTATGTAAAGACATAAAAAAAAATTCATCTATGGACGACAGCATATAATTTTAAATAAAATCTAAGTTTGGGATCGCTAGGCAACGGGCCAGGAACTGACGTCACTACTTTAGTCTTCTTGTTGAATTAAAAATAAAAATTAAAAATTATGGCTAGTTTAATTTTAAAGTATCATGAAATAATTGGCTAGTTACTGGACTGCATTTTCATTTCATCGAAATTTTTATTGTGAACTTTTCAGACTTTAATTTCAAAATTCAAAATTTTTCATAGTCATCATTTCATATTGTCACCTTTTAAACAAGTTCTGAGTCAACAATAAAGTCAGTTCTACGAGGTGTGAAAATTATTGCCAGGACAGTGGACTTGAGATTACTTGGACTATTAGTAGCTTTGTTGTTTAGTAATCTTTTAAATTTTATTAGTTTTAAGTCTCTTTTTAATTATATTCTTGTAATTTTTTTTTGTCTTTGTAAATTATTTTTTTATGTCTTTACTTGCTACAGAATATAAATTTAAGATATGAAGTCTCAATTTCCAATTTTGGTATAAATAGGTTAACAAAATAAAATTTCCCAATTATCATTTTGTGAAGCGGCCCCTGAAGCGAGAGGATAGGCTACTCAGCAGTACTGTCCTGTATATTTTAGCAACACCCTGTATATAGTTTTCCTTGAACTAATGGTTTTATAGGAGTGTTGGAAGCTGACATTTTTCAGAAACTCTGAATAAAGCTGACATTTAATTCAATAAGCACATATATTCACATGCACCGGTTCCTTTTTCTTTTGTGCTGGGCACTAAAGTTTCTTTTTTTATAGAATATTTGAATAATAAAGTCCTTTTCAATGCATTAATATTAGTTTTGTACAACATTAAAAAAACATTATTTAATCTTAATGTTCACAATTTTTGGCTTGTCGTGCTTTTACTAAATTCTTCTTAAGAGTTAGAAAGATTTATCACCTTGTCAGTTCAATATAGTTAGCTCGCATTATAACAAAATTGGTTATTAGTCAATTACTGAACTAACGAAGTTTTTCATGGACTCTGTTACATTTGTTAAGAAAAACACTGAAATTGGTAGAGATTTTGCAAAACAATGACGGGAGAACAGAGTTTGACTAGTTTCGCCATATACTCCCGGCTTTATCAAGGATACACACTAGAGGCTTCTCGCCTTGATAAACAGACATGGTACAATGGAATAATTTGATTGGATAAAATGCAACGAATGGTAGGGCAAAGGCAATGAGTAATATACAATAATTTAATATGGTTTGGGTACAATGATAAAGTAAGATGACCAGATAAAGGTAGAAGCAAAATAAGCAGCATAGCTATACATTTATTGGATAGGAATACAGCGAAAGAAGAGAAAAGATTGGATACATCAAAAGATAAAAATACACAACTGAATGAAAGCAGAAAGTATGATTGGATAACAAATGACTAATATAGAATAATAAAAATGTAACAAGGCATAATTGTGTGCCGGGGCTCCTCCCCCCCCCCCCCTCCTTTTCCCTCGATCCTTGTATTGATCTCACTACCTGGAACAGTTACCGTTGGAAGGGGCTGTCAAGGGTTCAGAACCCAATAAAATCAAGGAGGCTCGAACACTTAAGATGCAGGGGTACCATCAACGTTTATTAACAAAAACGTCAAGTATCGAACAGTTATAAATACACTGTACTCTAAAACTTAAGAACTACAGAGGGGGCCCCTCATTGTCGCTAAGTGCTCAAATCATCAACTAAATGCTACAAAATATGTTCAATACGTCTGTAGATGCTTATGCGGGATGCTAATAACAATGAGTTAGATTCCCTTATTGTGCAATCAATTCAGCCACGTTGTGACGTCCTGAAGATTGACAGACGCTGTGCAAACACACAAACCTGGGTCTGTTAGCACATCGGAAGCTCCCGCATAAGTATTCGATAAGTCACACACACACTTAGGTGCACAGTGTCTCCTTTGTTTAGCCATGAAAGGGGGGGGGGGCGACACTGGAACCAAGCAAAATCGGGAACCCCTTTGTGGTGGGCTCGCGATGTTGCAGACTGAATCAGTTTCTCTGGTGTTATCCTGGGATGTCACTGTAGTAGTCGCGTTATCGTGCTGCGTTTGCACACACGCATCATGTGACCCTTAGGCATCCAGCGATGTTCACAGCTCGCTCTGGTCTTCGTATCATGCCACCAGGAGTGTACCACCATGTTATTCACATCCGATCAATGCAAATTAGCAATTTCAACTTAGACTAAAGGTTACAGTAGTTTTCTTCTGTACAATAGCGGGCCCAAGGCCATTGAAAATGCAAAGTCTTCCTCGGTAATGCACCAGTTTGACCATGTAACAAGACATAACGAAAGTGCATGAGCATGTAGAGATATGCCTTGAAACTATTCCAGTTCGCAGCTACATTTCACTCAACACTGGCGGTTCTCTCACAAGTGGTATTAATTCAGGTTTGTTGTTATAAATAACTTTCATGATACTCTTAATAGTCATAATGGAGTTCAATGTCCTTTCTGACATTGAAGCCTTATCCTCTGTTAAAGCTCTCCCAGAAGAAGAAAATCCTCTTCTGCATTACCATGAGACAAAGTTAGCACAGTCTTTACTAGCTGTGTTGTTAATGGATATTTTGCACCCCCCCAGTGCGTGTGAATATCAAAAAACCGCTTCCCATTAGAATTCCTTGAGGCATTAAATAGAATTGATTGTTGAATGGAAAATAATTCTGTGAGCAAACACTTTTCAAGTAAGGAGATACCATGTTTTTCAGTGCTGTCTTGATTGATAGCATTGATATATCTTTCATGACTGCTCCTTGGATTGTTTCTCCGGACTGAACATCTTTTCTTACATTATCACTAGCCTAACTAAACGGGACCAAGTACGTGATACCTGTCCGCACTGCAAAGCTATATGATCAGCCTGACTTGTCTTAAAATTCTAGCCTTATGTGTTTGCACAAGCCTTAGGTGATAATATACATAGTTCAGTCACATTAATGTGACCACCCCCTACGTTCAACATCAGTGGAAAATGGTTATGTCCAGAAGGTATGCACCAGTTTCAGAGGTGGGGGGGGGGGTGGGGGGGGGTATACGAAGGGTATCAGAGGGAAGTAGAAAACACTGCAATTGTTGGAGTCATGGCAAAATGTAGCGATTTATCTGACCTCCAAAAGGGCATGGTCATCTGCTTCTGAGCCAAGGGCGGCAGTATTTCCGAAACTGCTAGTTTTGTGAACTGTTCGTGTGCTGCCGTGGTGAAAGTGTACCATGCTTGGCAGAATGGCAATACCCAAAATCAGCGACGTGCCAAATGTGGGACACCATGGGCCATAGATGACAGAGGTGAACAACGGCTACGGAGATGCATGCAAGCGAACAGACGTGCAACCGTGGACCAACTTATCTCCCAGATGAACCAGGGGGCTACCAAACATGTATCCTCAATGACAGTTCAGCGAACATTGCTGCATATGGAGCTCTGCATCAGATGGCTGGTTCGTGCACCAATGCTGACTGCTATTCACTGGCGACAAAGACTGCATTTGCATGTCAGTACCATAACTGGACAGCAACAGAGTGGCGAAAGGTGGCTTTTTCTGATGAATCACGGTTTATGCTCTGTGACGAGCTCCTCTTCCCACCTTACTGTAAACCAGCGCTGACAACAAAGATCGTCGTCGAGGGTACTTGTCAGGGGTTTGGGGCGGATAACCGAGGGCAAACTTAAGCACAAAAACAATTATTTTATACCAATTACCTTTAATGAACCATGTAAAACGAAATAAAATACGTAGAAATTAACCATTACAACTGTTCTCCAACCATAGAGGGGCCCCTCATACCTAGTACTAATAATAGCTTCTTATATGATCATTAACATCTCACTCTGACTCATTATTACATTATACATCAATATACATTATCAAAACTCAAGATTAAACTATGACAGTATGACAGGTGTGGCCCTGCGTACAACTGGCTGAATATAGCTAAATACATAGAATTAGTTACCAAGCAAACAGTGGGCAACCGATTCTGTCGGGTCCATAGACGGATCGCTGGGAGGAGACAGTACCCTATTAGCCCCAGAATTTAGTGTCCCGTGACGCCATGTGGATCCTTTATCAATAATAGCCAAATGGGGGAACCACTGTAACCCTTCTCGAGTGAATTGCTCTGGCTAGTAACCATGTTACCTTTGCTGGAGCGCAACGTAGCCGGGTGTCTAAGAGCAAGAACGTGATTCAGCCCGCACGTTAGCTGCTATACCCGCAGCGCTCCTTGCAAGGGCTCCACTGCCACTAAGTCGGTGTCTACTCCCTACTCGTGTCGATGACAATTAGACTTACCATTTAGTTATATTACCGGGCCAACTCATGCCAAGGATAAAACCATACAGATTAAACATTCCTTATGATTGTGTATCAAAAACAAGTCTATGTAATTTCAGTCTGTGTCCCGGAGCAAAAACTCTCACTTGGCGCACTCGCGCTACTTGGCTGAGGAGGATCGCGATCAAAACTATACATGGGAATGATGGGCTTCCAAACCTACTATCGGCAAGAACACTGTTAATGCAATGATAGTTCAGTTTTCAACAGGCAAAACTCAACGGCGAAGAACAAATATAAAGAAGAAAAACTCTTTAAGATGTCATCAATATTGGCTGTGTAACTTGATAGCTTTTACCAGTAAAGGAAATGCTTCCCGACGCCGACACGCCGCTGTTGAGTTTACATGGCTCTGTTCCCTAGGCATGGAATGCATCCAAATATTTGCAGAGTGCAAAACTTGTGCTCCTCTATATAAAACTTTTTTTTTTTTCCCTATCCTGATTAAACTCTGCTTAACAGCACAGTTACTGATAAATTAACAAAATCTTCATAATAAAAACCATTCACTAACAACCCCCATTAGGGTTAATATTTTGAATGGCTTTTCAAATGCACAGACTAATTATGCTGTCCATCGTCTGCTGTAACATTCGAATCTCTCGCTCTCTCTCTCTCTCTCTCTCTCTCTCTCTCTCTCTCTCTCTCTCTTCTTTATCATCTCGTTGCCAGAACAACAATATATAGTTGAGAGCCTGACATTATCTTCTTGGAAATCTTCCTGAGAAGACAACAGCCAGCTCCACAACAGTCGCCAAGTAATTTCCGGGGTATACCGTTTGAATTGTGGATTCTGCAACAAGTACTATTTGTACTTTCAACTTCTTAATTTAACATTTTCACAGCAATTTAACAACAACTTATAATCGAAGTATGAAAAGAATCATTCGTGGAAGCCATCTTGAAATGATTTAACACAATATCTCGTTCATGACGTCACATGTATATTATTTGGAACCCACCACAGAAAGAAATTAAAAAGTAAACTAAGGAATTTATTCATGTGTCTTCACGTTGAATTTATATAAAACAATAAAATTCATGTATTTGAAAAAGTACAGACCAATTTTTTAAAAATGCATCATTTTGATATAAATTAGTAGGTTTTTTCATTTTTAAACTGGCAATTAACTTTCATATTTGAAATGATTGTCCTTTGGGTCAAAAATAAAACTATATTTTAAATATAAAAAAATTTAACACATTTTATTTACCAAATGCTTACAAAGACATTTTTAGGACAAGATATATTTTTTTTGGTCAGTTGTAAAAATGTACATGCAAGCTTAATGATGATATAAATATAAATTAAAGAATAAGATTTTGGAATGTTATACTTTGTGTAATAGGGGGAAAAAATTGGGAATTATTTTTATCAAGATTTTGTTGAAGTATAAGTATGATCAAACTCTGTATGAACAGCAAGTAGCTTGTGCTGGATTCTGAAGAGATGATGTGATTTGATTTACCGTAATTAACAGTAGGTCTGTTAATTAACAGTAACAGTAGGTCTGTTTAAGTTTACTTACCTGAGGATTATCTTTCTCTTGGTGGAAAAGAAATTTTTCTGGATAGAGATTTTTGGCGTATGTTAATATTTTTCTTTTCTAAAATTTTTTTTGTTCAGAATTGTAATAGTAATTTGATGCTCTCCTGCCACCCTTGCTCTTTACATCCCCTCCTTCCCTACCCTTCTCTTTGCCATATTAGCAGTAAATAAAATAACAGTAAAATTAAATGATTTACGGAATAGACTTTCAAAATTAGAAAAGAAAATTAGTTTTCATATATATTAAAATAATTAATTCTTGCAATAACACAAACAGAAAATCAATCACTGATTAAATCATACAAGTTAAAATTTCAAATGCACTAGCTGTAATCCATGCATTTTAGATTCTCTGTTCCGAATTCCTCACTATAAAAGCTTTGCTTTATTGCAAACTAAAAATTGTCCTGAAATTTTATTTTTCTCTGGTCCTGAAAAATATTTTATAATGCTCTGACCCCTGCTCTTTATCA
This sequence comes from Rhysida immarginata, assembly GCA_023313115.1. Classification (NCBI taxonomy): domain Eukaryota; kingdom Metazoa; phylum Arthropoda; class Chilopoda; order Scolopendromorpha; family Scolopendridae; genus Rhysida; species Rhysida immarginata. The sequence goes on along the minus strand of JAHWFO010030785.1, from coordinate 95,916 downwards.
CCCAGCCCTTTGTTAAAGCAATGAGGTGGCGTTATCTAACTTCCTTGTATTCTGATAGGGAACAATCTAATGAAGTCATCAAGAAACTATCTCCATAGGGATGGTTTTAATTTTTGTGAAATAACTTATGAATAAAATATAATTTACGGGAAAAAAAATTTAAACGTAAATAAAAGGAATCATTTTAATGTAATTCAATCATTAAATGATTCAACTGTGCCCTGGAATTTTTTAATAAATTCGTAATTTTAGATGTTGCTAAGTATTTCTCCATTCCAGATATACAAGCTTTCTAAAATTTTGAATATTATTGATTATTAATAAATTTGGGACATACAATTTATTTGCAATTAATTATGAAACTTTCAAGAATTCAACAAATGCAGTTTGAAGTTTTTATCGATAATAGAAAATTTCTTATAAGAATTTTTTGTAGTCATGATTTCACCCTCCCTTCCCCCTCCTTTGACAACACCTGTGGAAAATCATTTTTTTATTATATTTTAGCATTTAATTTTAAAATTTGAAGGAATATACTAGTAGTGAAGTGTATCTGAAAACAAATAAAAGAAAAATAGCAATTTATCTGTAATAGAATTTCAGTTATATGCATTTAAATTTTGTATCGTATTATATGGAACTGACAGCTATTACTGGCCTAATCAGGCCAAGTTCGCTGGGAAAAGGTTAATAGATAACCAGATGAGTCTTCTTTTAGGTCCGTGTTTCAGTATATGGCACACTGCTTCTGCTTCCTGTTCCCCATTTAGTTTATTTATTTTGTTTTATCATTATACAGTTGATATAACTTGCTATTGGTTCCTTCTATAGCATGTCGCATCTTTTCCCAGCACTTATTTATTTATACTATTCGTTATTTCTCTGTATTCTTTATTTCAATCTTTGTACACTTTTGTCGTTTCTTTATCCAATCACGTTGCTTACTTTGTATCATATTTCTGTATATAAGGGCATGTAGCCTTTTGTGTGTTATCCTTGATAAAGCCGGGAATAAATGGCAAAACTAGTCGGTAACTCTGTTCTCCCTTTGTGTTGTAAGGTCTCTACCAATTTTATTGATAGAAACAGTCCTGAGTACCCTTCACTCAATGAAATGAATTGTTTTAATTACCATAGCAAACGCATTAATTAGATGAAAGAACAAAAATTCGCAGGTCGCAGAATTTCTCCTTTCATTTTCGATAGAAAAATCTTTACCTAATGCTTGGTAGGCTTACCTCCAGTTATAATATCATTTATTATTTAATTTGAGTTCATCAAACTTTCTGATGGCTGGATAGGAGAGATTCTCGATCTGTGAGCCAGGTGCCCGCCTCCCATTGGGCTTTCAACCGTGACAACTTGGTTGTCTTTAAGACACCTTAAGACAGCATGGCTGTCCGGGTGTCTGCGATAGCCCAACTGGTAGAGGCGTCTGCCATGACAGCCGAGGTTCCTGGTTCGAACCCAGGTCGCAGAATTTTTCCTTCCATTTTTCGATAGAAACATCTTAACCACTGACTTGTGTCCACTGACATGAAATGTCACAGCTCTAATTGACAGGTGGGTGATGGCGTGTACGGCATTCAGCGTCAGACTATACCCTGCAACACATGCCGCAAGGGTCCAGGCCAGAGGAGGCAGCGTTATGGTCTGGGGAATGTTTTCATGGCTCTCCCTGGTGATTCATCACTGTGGAAGGCACCATGGATCAATGGAAGTACGCATCTGTCCTTTCGGACCATGTCCACCCTTACATGCAGATTGTTTCTTCAGCACGATGGCATCTTCCAGCAGGACAATGCGATGTGCCATACAGCAGGCAGTGTCGGTCTGTGGTTCGAAGAGCACGAGGATGCAATTACGATACTCCCCTGGCCCCTAAACTCCTCGGATTTAAACCCCATAGAGCATCTGTTGGACCACCTCAATCGGCTTGTTCATGCCATGGATCCTCCACCATGCAACCTAAGGTACTCACCACAGAACTGGAGTCTGCATGGCTTCACATCCCTGCCAATACTTCCAGAACCTTATTGACTCTCTTCCTGCCAGTCTCGGAGCTGTCTGCGCCGAGAAAGATGGTTATTCTGGCTGATGACAGGTGGTCACATTAACGTGACTTGACTGTGTAGATTAGTGATTAGTGACACGGATTGTTACTACGAGGGTTGTTACGAAAGTAAGTTTCATCGTTTTTTTTTCACATTAAAACTTTATTGCAAAAAAAAAATAAATAAAATACACCAAGGCAATATGAACTATATACACCCTGCACTATTTTTTGACATAGTCGCCACCGACATTGAGACATTTTTCGTAGCTTGCAATCAGTTTGAAGAAACGACTCTGGTAAAACTCTGTGCCCTGCAATGCAAGGATTGTCGCACAGCCTGCTCCACCTCAGCATTGTTTTGGAAGTGATGTCCCGAGAGTGAGGCTTTCAATGCAAGGAACAGGTGAAAGTCCGATGGGGCAAGATTGGGGCTGTAGGCCGGGTGATTCAATCTCTCTCATCCAAAGCAACGAATCTGATCTTCTGTGAGCCTTGCTGCGTGTGGTTTTGCATTGTTGTCCAAGAGCACAACACCTTCACTCAAGAGCCCCGTTCTGAGTTTGGTGAGGGTGTCGCAGTAGGGTGCCACATTGATGGTCCCTTGATGGAGGAAATCAAGGAGAATCACACTTTTCGTGTCCGAGAACACTGTTACCATAATCTTTTCTGCAGAGGGTGACACTTTGAATTTTTTCCTCACTGGTGAACTGGGTTGCTTACACGTCATCAAGGCGGCCTTGGTTTCTGTGGTAATTAGTGCCCCCATGTCTCATCGGCTGTGATGATTCTGAACAGGAACTAATCTCCCTCTCGTGCGTACCACATCAAGTGATCGAGGCTGATTCTCATTCTTGCACTCTTGTGATCCGGGTTCAGGTTTCTCTCCACCTATCTTGCAGACAATTTTCGGTAACCCAACACATCATGGAGCATGTGATGGGCCTGAGCACGACCAATACACAGAGTGGACGCCACGTCTGACACGGTTATGCACCTGTCTGCTAACGCCATGTCCTGTACTCTAGCAATGTTGTTTTCATTCGTGGATGTGGAGGGACATCCATTTCAACCTTCATCCTCCACACTCTGTCTTCCTTCACTGACCATGCAACACCAGCGCCAACCATTTGACGAGACGTGACCTCTTCACCATACATGGTCTGTAAACGTTCATGGATGATAGACACACTAGTCCCATGTGCCCATTCATACCAGATAACAGCACGTACTTCCATTGACGACTACATTATCAAAGTCTGCCTGCCATCATGATTTGTACTCTTAACTTCGGGCATGCCTGTCTGCTGCTACTCTCTTCTTCGGCACGCTGCGCATGCATCACTCCTCCTCCGCTGACGCTCCGTCCATGTTGAATCGGCAACGGGTGTGGATTCTTATGGCGATTGTTTGTTTCACCTGGTGTTACCATCTTCTCTTTAAAAAAAAAAAAAATGACGAAGCTTACTTCTGGAACAACCCTTGTAATCCATGATAAACGATTTCCTGGTGAACTTCTAGGAATAATCAGCATTGCCAATCGCAGTATAGTCGAACTGGACTTTTTAAAGTCCCCAGTCCAGATATTTTTTAATCAAATTTTAATTAAATAATAAATTGTTTAAATTAATTCTTGATTAAATTTTTCTCATTTATTCATTTAAATTTTTCATTAGTCGCTATACAACCTCTTAACTTTTCTCACTTTTCTCGCTTATCTTGTTTGTCACTTTCAGTGACATCATTTTGAGGAAAGCGAAGTCTCAAAAGTGACTTTTCTGAAAGAGTCAATACCCACTTTCCCCTCCGCTTTTCTTACTTTTCTGGCTTTACAGCCACTAACTTCCGGTTTAGTGGTAGCCATATTGAATCGCCGCTTCGTTCGTTTCAACGATTGCCCACCGATAAAACTTATAATTTAAAGGCATAAGTAACGTATTTAATGTTGTAAATTTTGTTGGTTATAAATTAAGGAATAATAAAATTTGGAGAACAATAAAATAAGTCGCTTACTATCTTTCAAACAGTTTCCACATGCTATTTATGGTTGATGCAATTTTAGATGTGAAAGTAACAAAAGCAGCAAAAGTGATCTTTTCACTTCCGGTTTTATTTACAATGAGAACCTATTTTCTTTGCTTTTGAAAAGCAAAGACAGTCACTTTCCCTTAAGTGAAAGGGTGTGAATGCAACTGTTGTTTATTAACCCTTTCACTGCGTAATTAAATTTTATTTTCATTCTTGAGAAGATGGAATTATCCACTTTTAGCAGCATAACAAGAAGTTTTTTAAACCTTGTGAGATGAATCAGATTTCCGCAGGTAATGTAATTTTGTGTGGATACAATCAGCAAAAGGGTTAATAAAAAATATCTTCAGCCGTCTCATACAAAGCTAACCAAGAAAAGCTATCACCCCCATTACTTGAATTAACTGCTCAGACTCGGGGGTTCTAAAAAGTTCCAGCTGACTCTACTGAAATACTATTCCCTTTGTTTCAGTATGCCAATGTTTTCCTCTCAAATTATAATCACGATGCTAATTTTGTTCGTCCTTCAGTTTTCTTTACTTTTTCTAAATTATCTATTCGAGAACCAACTGACCGAGAGATGGTGCCACTGTCAATTTCGAAAACTGGTATTTCATTGTAAAAAAAATTCTCGTTTCCTTGCAAAATACACCTCTAAAACTGACAATTTATTATTTTCAGTGAGAAATGGATGGATTAAGCTTCTTGGTTGTGAAAAATTATGTTGGAGAAAAGGAGATGCATTTCTGAGGGTGAAAAAATTCTCAGAGCCAAACAATATTCCATTGGGTAAAATGATTACATGTACAGTTGAGGACCGCAAATCCGGATACCACAAATCTGGATTATAATATTTGCTTTAAGGGTAGCATCCCCCTCGAAAAGGCAAAATTGAAAACTTAAGATAAAATTGTCATCACCCTTTTACTATATGATTTCTATGAACCTAAATTTTAAATTAAATTAACAAAAACATTAATTTTTAATTTTTTTGTATTAAAAAATAGCATTTTTGTGTTTAAAAAAGCCCCAATTAGCATTAATTTCTTGTTAACTTTATGAAGTTTTAGTCCAATTGAAATTTTTTTTCTGGTTTTTATTTACTGTGTATTACATTCTGAACTAGAATTATTGAATTCAGTTTATCCATTCAGGGGGGGGGAAATGAATATATCTCTACCATTTTTAGTCACGTTATCTTGCTTAATACATATTTCAAACTCAAACCAAAAAAGTATTAATTTTCACATATCAATGATTCTAGTTCATTATGTTCCTTGATTATGTATGAAAAACTGAAAAAAAAATTTCCATATGTTAATTCTTTAAAAAGATATTACGCCAAGACTGATGGTGATAATGTGAAAATAAGAAAGCTAAGAAAATTAAGTTTAAAGTTGAAATATCAATTTATTTTTGTTTTCATCAATTTTTAAAAACCACCAGCTACATAGTCCTTATCTTAGATTTTCACTGATATCATATCCACAATTAATAAAGCACTGAGGACAGGGAAAGTGATTAATAAATGTCAAAAACAGTTCACAGTCAATAAATCTGTATCCACTGATATTAGTTTCAGAATTCAACTCACTCTTGCAAAAATTGTTGTGAATTTTTTCAGTAGCGTTTTCATCTGTATCAGCGGCACTTCTTCGTAAGATTTATTGTTCATGAAGCGATTTCCATGAAATCGTCTCTTCTTTGGCTGATCGCTTCTTCTACCTGGCATTATTAATTATTTTATAGTTTATAAAATGATTAATAAACTAAAGGTGATGTTTGGAACTGAAATTGATCACAAGGTAACAAAGATGACTGAATTACAGGAGAAAGACGCTAATGGAGGCAGCCATATTGCTAGTTCACGCACGTTTTGTAAACTGCTTTCTGATTGGCTGATACCATGCATAGCAATAACATGCAATGCTATCAACAGCCAATAAAATTACTTTTTCATTGATTTAGAAACTTTGAAATAAAGTTATAGAGCTCCCTTTTCTTGACCTAGCACAGTTTAAATTTTTTAAAACTGATAATTAGAACTCAAGTTATAGCAATTTTAATTTTATGCATATATAATGAGCTCTTAAACAAATACCGACGCAAATAAATTAATTAATATCTTAATTTCTAATTAACGTTCAGCTATAAAAATTTCAGAATGGATTCACAAAAACCTGAAAATGCTAAAAACAAAATAAAAAATTTTTTTCAATTTTTCGTCAAAATTCTGATTTTTCGAGGGGGATGCTACCCTTAATTGTTTAGTGTGGAAACTTTTATTTTAAATGAAATTTAAAATAACCACCGTCAGAAGCTATTTAAATAAATACAGTGCTATTCAAATGTATAAAGCTTAGTTTCCATACATGCGTTTTTAACTGCGTCTTGACGCACTTGTCATGGAAACATATATCTGCGTCTCCGAATCTTGGTTGATGTGCGTCTGGAGTTCATGCGTCTGGACGCAGAAAAGTGAAGTAGATAGGCTTTCTACTTCTTGACGCACTTGTAAGTGCGTCTCAAATCTTTCTAGATCACATGATTGTTTTGCGCAAGCGCACTTGCTTTGTTAACCTTCCAGCGGGCGCGCCCTCTAAACAAACGCGAAAGGTCGTGTATTTCCTAGATACGCTATTGCAAAATATAAATTTTCAAGAGTGTACCTTTTAAAAGAATGTGGAAATCAGTTATTTTATTTAAAATGAAATGAAAACAATGTAAACATAAAAGACAATAACGATATAAAATGACCAAAGAATTACCGAAATTACATGAAAATAAAATAAATGAAATTGCCAATATTTCCACTGTACTATTTACATTTGTGTAAAGATGAATTAAAAGTGTAAAGATATATTGGAAAAAACAAATGAATTGAATTTAGATATAAAAAGATTTTTATTAGAACAAAAAAAATCGTATACAACCAAAACTAACCAGAACTAAAATGCAAATAGCACCTCTGCAAAGCCGTAATAACGCTTCGAAATTCAGACACTGACTGAAGATAGGCCTCCGCAATGAAACTGAATACATTGTTGCATCACATAGATAGTGCATTGTTATTCGCATTTCTACCAATAATAAGCCCTGAATTTGCACTATCTATGATGATGTAACAATGTATCCAGTTTCATTGCGGAGGCCTTCTCTCTCGGTGGTCACGCACCATCTCTCCCGAAAAACAACAAGGTGGTGGCCATGATCGTTAGAGAGAAGCTTCTCCCTCTAACGAGAAAAATTGCAAAACATAAACTCATGACGCATGCGCAGTTGAACTTTCTGCGTAGACTTCATGCATGCATGGAAACTGACACTTGCGTTCGAATTAAATGCATCAACAGCTGTTGCAATGTGCGTCTAGGTGCGTCCAGATGCACATTTGCTTTCTGCGTCGAGACGCAGTTATAAATGCGTCAAAAATGCATGCATGGAAACTTAGCTTAAGACCAGGCGTTTTTTTGTGCTAAAGAGAAAACAGACTCGTCATTTTTTCTGACAATTTTTATATCCGTAATGAACACAAATGTCAACCAAAAATACAAGTTTGGATTAAGTAAAAATAATTCTGGAATAAGTTATGCAAAAAAAACCCACTAAAAACACATGTGCAAAAGTATAAGACCATGAACAAACAACACTGCAATCATGCTGTTTTAGTATTTTGTGATTCCTGCAGAGTTATGGATTACAAAAATACGTTCTGTCATGGACTCAACCAGTCTCAGTAAAGTTTCACATGAAACTAACTCCCACGCAGCGAAAATTGCTGATATCAGTTCATCAGTCGTTTGAAACTGCTGCCCATCTTTATAAACATCTCTTGCCAGTAAGCCCCAAAGGTTTTCAAGTCCGTGATCTTGCGGCCATCAAAGAAACTTATTATTTTGTGTTTGAAAGCACAGTATCATCATGTTGGACGTGGGGCAGGATGTGTTATCTTGTTGAAAACTAAACCCCCCCCCCTGGTCTGTCATCTTCCGATACTCCACTGACGTCATGGATCCATTGATAACAAGACAGTCTATTTTTCTGAGAGCAGAAAACCCACACCAAACCATGACTGCACCTCCTCCCTTTTGGTGGTTCATCTTCACTGTTATGGCCTGCCGTAAATCAAGCCAGTAAAAGTGAATACCATCAGGCCCGTCGAGATTAAACTTCTTCTCATCAGAAAAAATTACAGAGTGCCATTCATGGCTGTACATGGTTTTATGGGCAAAGGACAGACGTTCTGTTTTGTGTCTTGGTGTTAGGGGCAGTGCTCTTTTCTTTACAGTATCGTATGTTCTGTGAAGTACTCAAAACTCTTGTAAATGGCGCTCGTGAAACAGATGTTCATTGTGGATTTTATTTTCACTGCTGACATTTTCTCCCTGGTAGCAAGAGCACAGATATGACTACGAGATCTTTCAGAGAGAAGTTTTGGTCGTCCTGTCCTAGATTTTCCATACCCATCATGTCCTCTGGCTAATACATTGGCAACAGCACATTTTGAATGACTGTCAAATGGTGCAGCAATTTGGCGCTGCGATTTCCCACTACCGTGTAGTGTCCAAATTATTCGGATTTCAGATTCGCTGAATGTGTGGCCTTAGGCATTGTCTATGAACCGCTGTATATTCCTTCTGACTGTACCGCAGCACTTCTGAAGTTCGATTAGTTGTGCCAATTCATTTATACTGTAAAATCTTGAATACACGCCGGTCTCAAATAAAAGCCGGGTGGCGTGTAAAAAATAGATTAAACGCCTGGTCATCGATATAAATTCCGGGATTGAGGGATTCAGAAACCATTACCTTGCAAGAGATCGAAGATGATGAAGAACTTTATAATAATGAGGCAGTTATCTCCAGTGATTCCGAACCAGAAGATCATTTTATCTAATTATTAATTTATAGTCTTACTAAAAAATTTTTTTATTAAATTGCACTTCAAAACTTTGTCGGATTTATTGCAGGGTGACTAACGACCGGGAAAAGTCAGAATTTTACAAAATCAGCAAAAAAATGTGAAATTGGAACGCATAATTGGTCAGGGAAAATTACATGAACAACCGGGAAAAGTCAGGGAATTTTACGCAATCGTTTTGGGACACCCTGTTATTGGGAATAGCCCTTAATGCCGGGTCTCGATTAATCGCCGGGGGGGGGGTCCGGACCATTGAAACAAATAGACACCCGGGCATGTATTCAAGATTTTATGGTATGCAGTAAAGTGGTAGGACAGTTCCATTTTTCAGGGTGATCTTATACTTTTGCACATGTGTTTTTTGTGGCTTTTTGCATAACTTATTACAAAAATATTTTTACTTAATCCAAAGTTGTAGTTTTGTTTGACATTTGTGTTCATTATGGATATAAAAATTATCAGAAAAAATGATGCGTCTGTTTTTTCTTTAGCAGAAAAAAACGCCTGGTCGTATACTTTTGAATAACACTGTATGCTTTAAATATATCTGGAAAGCCACGAAAAAATTTCTAGTCTCGAGCATTCCGGATTTGTGGTCCTCCACTGGACTTGAAATTCAAATGGAATATATGAAACATCATATTGTTCCTCAAAAATATGGGAATTACGCTTCGAAGAACCACATGAAATAATAAGTTACGAGGCTTTTTGCAGAAAAACACAATTTTTCTATTTTTACAGTTTCAATATTAACACTAAATGTGACATTAAATTATTAAAATTAAATATAAATTATTGAAACTTGATTAACTCTACTTTCCAATATAAGGCAATAATGGCCTCTGGAAATGCCAGAGATTCTTTGTAAGTTTCAGCAATTATGAAAATAAAATTTTAATAATAAAATGGAGACTTTATTAACATTAAATGTAATATTAAAACTAAATTAACATTAAGATTATTATAATTAAATAAGTTATTTAAGTTTAAAAAAAAAAACCTATTAAAATAACATAAAGATGAAATGTAATATTAAATATAAAACGTGTGTGCAGTTAAGAAAAATATGTAAAAAAGGTTATAAATACAATATAGATAAGGCATGTGCTTTTCAAAAAATATTTAATAAAAATATTCAATTAATACAGAGTAATATTCATATATGGTTTACACATAAATTTGTATGGACAGCCATTATTTTATCCTGTTTTCGAGTGATTGGTTTTTACTGCCAAGTGTCAGCCACTTTGGATTGGGTCTCCAATAACAGACCTTGAAGCGAGTGATGCCACCATGTTCATTAAATTTTACTCCACAAATGGAATGGTGGTACCTCAGATGCAAAGTCGTTTCACCTAATCTGGTTTAAGAAACTAGCCTAGCAAAGCTGGCTCATGAGAAACGTGAGCTAGCTCAACGTTTGTAGTGCGGATGGACAAATAATCTCTGATTGGCTGAAGCCTATTTGAAATTGGTTTATTTGTTTATCTTACTGCATAGCTCTGTTGATGAAGTGAAAGCTACGAAACGAGTAAGCCTCTTGTTTAATAAAATTTGGTATTGTTTAAATTAAGACTTGCCTCAATCATATTTATTGTAACAATACAAGACCCTGAGACTTTAAATTGAATTCTCATTTGTTCAGTAAAGCTATAAAAATCACAAAATGAGGTCATTCTTTTCCAGAAACCATGTATTTTCCACATAACACTTGAAAGAATTTAAAATAAGAGTTCAGGCTGAGATTTGCTGACAACTGAGGCAATGAGTCTTTGGAAACATTGATAATAAAGAGTTTTGGAGAAAACATTGATTATAGAGTTTTTGGGTTCCGGAACGTTTTCTGATATCATCGATTGTTGATGAATCTCTGCCCAAAGTCTTATTTTAAATTTTTTTAAGTGTTGTGTGGAAAATATTATCCTTCAAATTAACTAGAATAAACAATGTACCAGAGTAAATGAAGAGGCAATGCTGTATTGCGTTTCGGCGCTAACCTTGATTATCCGCAGGATTTCAGTGGTTCACATTACATGGCGGTGCCGAGCTTGATTCTTCTCCTACTCCACATTTGTTAATCCCATTTCAGTATTCTCTCCAGAAAATTTTATCAGGTGGGTGGTAAGATAAAATAGCTGGGTGGACAAAAATTAAAAACAAAACATTATGCAGTTTTGTGCAGTTTTTCATGCATTCAGCCGGGCGGTGACCAAAATCATTCACACGGTGGGCCTCTTCAAAAGGTCTTGGGGAGAACGCTGCCACTTCATGTTACGCCTTATGGTAAAAATTGACTTCTACTTAGCTCAGTTATCCGAGAATATGAAAAACCTAGGTCAGAAAGGGTGTTAATATACCCTTCTCAAAACTGGTTTATTTTCAGTGGCATAGTTTCTCTTAAGCCTAAAATTGAAACTGGATTTTGTTCCTTTCGGAATTGACTGGATGTTACAACAATAATACAGGTTTGCGACAGAAATCTTGTGAACTACACATTCCAATTTTGTTCATATACAACCTTTGACAATAAAGTTCGGTGAATGACATCAAATTGCTAACGGTCGTAAGAGTGCATCATCGTCGTATCCTGCCCCAGAGAGGTCGAGGCATGTTTAAACAAATTTGAGAGAATCAGCGCTGCGAGTGTGTTTAAACAGGACATTGAAGAGAGAAGGCGTAGTACGCACGGTCGAAACCCAAAATGGATCAGCGAACGAAAGAGACTCATGAAATGATGACAACAGTTTACAAAGGAAGTGCTATTACTTTGAAGTTTGTTTATGAGTGGTTTAAACGGTTCCGAGGAGGCCGGAACACCGTAGAAGACTCCTCCCGAAGTGGCCAGACATCCAACGTAATGTTACGACCCAACTGAAGGCTATCCCTAAAAACGACTACGCCAGGAGTTTCCAGAACTTGTACAGGCGTTCCCAGAAGTGCATTACCATCGACAGGGATTACTTTGAAGGATAGTAACCGCTGTTTCATGTAAGTGAGCAATCCACTCTCAATATGCCATCATTCACCGAACTTTATTGTCACAGGTTGTAACATTTTTAATAATAAGCAAAAATGAAAATATGCACAAGAAAGCTGCAGGTTGTACCTATTTTTTGACGCATGTATATGTATGTTCCACAATAACTCTGGAATGCCTGGAGCAATTCTAACCAAACTAGGAACACAATTGATTTAACAATCTGGAAAAAAATACTATCAGGATAACAACCCCTTAACACCTCTAGGAATTTGTGTGTGGGTGGCACCAGATCCAATACACCTAGTTTTCTGGTACCAATGTAAGAGAACTCGGTTCCAGACTTTCCGCTGATACCCAGGATAGTAGATCCATGGAGTTTCTCCGCCAAAGAATCTCCCTGGACTTCAGAGAGGTAATGCGGCTTGCATCATCACTTCTCTCCCCCGGACTACTCCTTTCAACGAAATTTTTTTCATTTATCCCCCTGTTTTGTGAACTAGTGCTTATTGATATGATTAAGTGATTGATTATTAGCTTTATTTATTTTATTTTATGTATTTATTTATCATTTAATTATGTATTCTTATTTTTTTTTGGTTTATTTTAAATGCTTTAATTCAATGAAAGTAGAATAAGCGTTATTATATTAAATTTCGTAACTTATCTAATTTCATCTGAGCCAAAGTGTTGGCCTCCAAAAAATTTTTTAATTGATCCAAAGAGGTGATAGTCAGATGGTGCAAGGATGGATGGATGAGCACCTCCCAGCCAAATTCGTCAGTTGTTTGTTTTTGTTTGTTTTTTTTTTTTAATCTGCCCTCTTTGAAGAATCTGCACTATCTGGAGATGTTGCTATGGTCCAGAGAATCAGCACCAAAAATCTCCATCTCCCTGTGGATTTCACTCTCATTTTTTCGTTTGGCACACAAAAAATGGAGTACATCTCTGTTCTTCACAAGTTCATGATTTAGCAAATGTGCCATCTTTACTCTGTATTTAATAGATTTTTCTGGTAGGGCGACACCTGAGCAAAGATTCAAACTATAACCTTGCCAACTTTGAACATCCGGACCAAAATATTGTTGTTGGATACTTTTCGATCCTCCCTTGTATTTGTTTCATTACCATTCTAATATAAGAGGTTGAAACATAAGATTTGATTTAAATTTATAATTTAAAACTTTTTTAAATTTTTAATTTTTTTTTTTTTTCTCTTCTGTTTAGGACGATTTGATAGGGAAGTCGATATTGGCATCCCAGATTCTACTGGGCGTTTAGAAATTTTGCAGATTCATACGAAAAATATGAAGCTGGCTGATGATGTTGATCTGGAACAAGTAAGTTACAATGCATAAAGATACCTAATAGCAGTTGAGTTATTCCACACCACAGTGTTGCATCTAGGCTGGAATAGAAGGGTGCGGCGCCCTGCCCTTTTTCGTTGGATTTATTTAAACTAACCATGATAATGTGCGCTTATGTCTCAGACTTTCCCTACTTTCTGACCAAATGTGCCCAAATTATTGTTCATTTCCCCTGCCCTGCCATTTTGCTAGATGCAACCCTGCACCAGTTCACCCAACTTCTGTCGCTCACTAGTTCAGATTTCACTAACTTTTTTTACAGGTTATTGAGACGTTACACACTTTTATAACATGCACAGAAACGCAATAAGTGCGGGCGTAAGGAATGTCGATGTAGAACCTAACCCAGGAACCGTGAGCTTGCTCACTGTAGCACACAAAATTGGTGCCCAGTGTTACAAAGAAGAGCCTGGTCAAACTACACCAGAGAAACGCTAACTCTTTCCTTTCTCACTTGTCACGACTCAAGTGAGGCAATAAAAATACCCTTTGTACTCTTATCACTGCAACCACCTATGTAACCGAGGGTGGCTTATCAATGGCACGGAATGTCATCAAACTTTCCGCTCCACTGTAAAGTATACTCATATACAGTCTGTATCCCCTGTATATTCTGATTGGTTGTGCTCACAATAAATTCTCAGATTATATAGTGGAATGTAATTGTTGTATACAAATGCTCAGATAAAACTTACTTCCGTTCTACTCATACACTTTTCCTCTTCCCAAAGCATAACCATAAACTCTTAACTTCAAAAAAAAAAAAAATCAAGAGAGCGATCAATGATTGCGCGACATACACTTTTGATTAGTACAAGCTCGATTTTGTGAATTGTCTTCTTTAATACGTAACTACTTTTAAGTATGCGCATAATTTAACTGAATATTACACAAAACTGTCCATTGATTGTTCGGTGACAAACAAATGCATCTGATCATATGATGAAGCCACTCCCGTCTCGTTTTTGCGACTTGGTGTGTCTGTCTGCACTCGAGGTTGATCTTAAGGCATTATCGAATTACTCATCTGTTGGGGTCTGTATACAAGCTCCATCCATAGCACCAAGTAGACGCGCACAAGCAGAGCTTCAATGCCATCGACTTGTTTCATGCAAACCTCTTTGAACAAGTGATGAGCTATGGGATGCTTGCTAGATCCTCTTCACTGTCACTGAAGACAGTCATCTGCTCTCCAAAACTTGTAACACCAACTCACTTTAAAATAAGCATATGTTTCTCTTATAAAAATTCACGGATGAGCAGTTATATTGCACTTCATTGAAGCAGCCATATTGCTTCTCCATACGAGCTAATGTTTCATGCCACTGTGCTCTCTCTCTCTCTCTCAATTGCTGTTGCTGCTTGTCGTTTTTACCATCACGCGCATCTCTGCCTTAGAACTGCGCTCACACTAAAAATAGTGCAGAATGAAAATAAGCAAAAATTAAAAAGACATAAATAAAAAAACACAATAGAACATTGAAAGAAAGTGCTGCTGAGCAGAACAAGCAATTCATAGTGGCAGCACTGGCTGTCATTATGACCAAGTTATAAAATCATAACAGAATTTTCTGGTCTACATCAAATACTTAAAATATGAGAAGTCCAAATTTAGGGTAAAAGACTGATGATTGTGTACTAATAAAAAATAAAAAATCATAATTCAGTCTAGAATAAACAAGCTGCGAGTTGCAGGAATTGCCTTGTAAGAATCTGTTCTAGCAGTTAACATGTTTCTGACAAAGGTTCTTTTGTTACCAGCCAGAAATTAACGTTATGAATCTTAGATGTACAAAAGTTTTTAACTAAAGTGCATACTGATATGAAAAAATTCTCTGTAAATAATAAGGTTAAAGGGTTAAACTTGGTATTTTTCTAACACTCAAAGCATCTGCAGTCATCATGGAAAATTTCATTCGTACCTGATTATTGTATTCCAATTCAATTTTCTTACTCCCTACTACTCCTCTGAAAAATAATAAATAAAATAAAAATAATAAATGCTGTTAGTTGAATATTTAAGCAAATGACAACTACTGTAACTTTCGGCAATAACACCGCGGCGTTTCTGTTAGTAAAAGTGCAAATTTTGGCGTGTGCGGCATATCAGCCGCCGCAGCGTTACTGTCGGTGATTTTACAAAAATTAAACAAAAAAATTAAAAAATATAAAAAAATTCTACCCACAATTTTAGGCCTACTTCATATCATTTCTCAACGATATAAAATGAGTAGTGGCAATGTATTCCTTGATTTATATTTATTGATGCATTTATTGATGAATTCACATCCTATTAATTAAAAATTTACTCCGAAAGCGATCGAGCGTGAGCATTCATCGACAGCGGCGGATTGAACCACTGGGAAAAATCCCAGTGGGCCAAACTGATGCCTTTACTTTCTCGTGATTGAGGGTCGCTTTCGCCGATTTTTCCCAGTACCTGCCCGGTACTATTTAGACTGCCAGTCGGCCCACGTTCATCGCTCAACATCAGTACTGCATCTAAAAATTTCCTGCCCTTAACTATCTGCCCTTATCGTTCTCACCGTTTACTACATGACCAACATTATCAACTTTCAAATCTGATCACATTCAAGCTCACCTGATCACTTACACCACTTTCGCTTTGCAATAATGGCAGACAGTGAAAGCATATCCCACCTTGAAGTATGTTCCGAATGCGTTTATAGTTTTGTAATGAATCTGAAGGCACAAACCATGTCAGGATACCCGTTTTTTTTTTTTGTTGTTTTTTTTTTTTTAGGATAAATCTTCTGTTAGGTGACGGCAACAGGCACTCGCTACGCTACACAACGGCCAACTCCCGCAGCCCGCTTATGTTTGGCACGTGCACACACTGGTATAGTGAAAATGGAGAACGAATTTTGTCTTTACGGAGAACAAGCTGCCTGTTGGCGTATTTCTTTTCTGTTTCTTAATTAAAATTTCTTAATGCTGGATACATGGTAGGAGCGAAGGAGCTGAAGATAAAAGCGAAGATTTTTTTATATTTTTTATTTTTAAAAATTTTTTTCTCTTAGGTTTCGAATTTTCTTTAAAGTTTTGTTTTTCTTGTACGTAGATTTTTGCGTTTTTGAGTTCCAGAGTATGAATGAAAATGATGAAAGAATGATAACGAAAAATGGATGAAAAATAGGATTCGAACCATTGTCTTTAGATAGCAGGGAGTCGTTCAACTCCTCTCATCCAAGCTAATGAAAATAATTGACGATGGTGGCGCTGCAGTCCGGGAAAGTCTCTTTACTGCACGTTTCTAACTGGGTTTCATTTTATTTACATTAAAAATAACATTTAAAATAAAAATAAACTTAATTATGTTGAGGGAATATTAACAATGAAAACGCTCATAAATAAATAAAAAATTACTTCAAAATGAAATAATAATTAACAAACAAACCGATAAACTTAACTCCAAGACTTTAGTTATGTCGTATCCAAAACTTTTATTAAAAATATTTATAATTCTGTCCAAAAATATTTATATTATGGTATATTCAAAATATTTAAAGCCTTTTTAAAAATTAAATTATTTTTACTTTTTATTTTGTTAGAATTTATTTATTTTTATTAGAATTATAAACTAAAATTTTTACAATTATTATTCATAACTCTAACAAAAAATTTTAAATTACAGTTAATTAAAAATAATTTAATATTTAAAAATGCTTTAAATATTTTTGATAAATTGTAACTTAGATATTTTTGGATAGATTTAAGAATTTAAAATTTAATTAGTAAAATGATTTATAGTGCACTTTTTGAATTCCAAATAAGATATGGAATTACAATCTCCAGATATTCTACTGAATTATAAAAAAAATTCAGTCGATTCAAACAAGAAAAATAAAATCCAATAAGTTTCTGCTCAGGTATATACAAATTAAATTAAATTCTACAACTTAAACAGTTAAAGATTTTAGAAATAGATAATTTATTTGAATATACAGGGTGTTTTTGAATTGAGTACAGATTTTTGGGAGATGATAGAAGAGGTCCTTAGAAGTATTTTTTGTCATATGAACATGGGGTCCCCGCGGCTCCGTTTACTTACAATACTGCATTGAACAATCAAATGACACCGGGACACTGTGTGTTGGTAGGCCTAGATTATTTTATTTTTAACAATTAACACAAGCAATCTACTGTAATAACTTTTAAAGTAATTGTTTGCAAAGAAATTTCAAGATGCACGTGCTTGTTAGTTGAAAAGTCTTAGGACAAACTTCGTCAAGGAGATTCCATGGTATCCAACCCCTTTGTAAAATAGGGATTAGTCCATATGTAAATAAACTAATCGCATTCTGGGAAAGCAGTAGGTAAATATTTGTTTTAAAAAGTTCACTTGATGTACTTTTTACATGTGTAATCTAGGCCTACCAACGCACACTGCGTCCCGGTGTCATTTGATTGTTCAGTGCAGTATTGTAAATAAACGGAGCTGCGGGGACCCCATGTTCATATGACAAAAAATACTTCTAAGGACCTCTTCTATCATCTCCCAAAAAATCTGTACTCAATTTAAAAACACCCTGTATAGTTATAATAAAAAGTGTTTTAATGATTTATTAAAAATTATTTGCTTTGTGATGTTAAAATATTTCAAAATTCCTAAAATTTTTAATAATTAAGGAATTAGAAAAAGTAAAAACTATATTTTAGCAGTTTTAAATACAATTCCAACATGGATATTAAATCTGACTTCATATAATTTTATTAAGAATATTATAATGATTTGGAAAGAATATGTATTAATTATAAGAACTGAAAAAAAATTGTTTTGTATTAGAGAAATAAACGTTTGCTTATTATTATCTTTGATATTATAATAACATCATAAAATCATTGGTAAGTACTGCTTTGTTTATAAAAAGTATTAATTTTAATTAAAATTTTGTATATTATTTAAAACAGAATGTACAGAAAAACACACTGTCCCCACAAAAGCCCGAGCTTAATTAATATCTTTGATAGAACCATGAATTATAAATTTTAATTATATTTAAAAAAAATTTGATATGACGGGCCACCAATGTTTGTCCGAGTTTACCAGATATTTTTTTAAATTATTATTAAATTTATAGTTAATAAAATTTTAATAAAATGTTAGGCTTATATTTATGAGTGTTTAAAAAAAAAAAAAATTATAAAAGTTATTCAAGCACAATTTCTTATAACAGTGTATGGGAAAAATGTATTAATTGTTTTGAAATAATTATCAAAATTAATCATCTGTTCTTATTATTGTTATAATGTGTTAGCTATTAAACTGTGAAATCAGTGAGTTATTAAAAATAATTTAAAGTGCCCGATCACTAAAACCACTCTAAGTGAATGATACTTATTAAACTATAAGTAAAAATACACTAATGAACTGTTAAGACAAAAAAAAATTATTGTAACTTAGTTTTTGCTTTCAACCTTGATTTCCTATTAATTATTTTAAAAAGTTGTTTTAGTTAAGAACTATGTAATCTACAGGAAATGAAAGAGGGTATAAACTTTGCTGTCAGACGAGTTCTTTGATTTAAATTACAACCAATATGATACCTTGTATAATCTTTATCAGCTAGTGTTTGAAATAATTTTTTTTTTTTTTTTTTTAAATGGGCTTAACTAAATGCATGTACTATAATAATGTTCAATAACAAAAGTAAAGTAACAAGTACAACATAGTCTTCGCCTAAAAAATTTGTATTATTGACTAATTTTATAATATTTAATACTTTACGTTGCAAAATATTACATTAACATTCCACAAATTGACTTTGTTGAAGCATTGTCATTGAAACGCAGACTGAAATTGATGTTGCTGCCACCTGTCAGGAAAAGTTTTCATTAGCCTGAAAGAACTATAGAAATCTTTGAGTTGAACGACTCCCTACTATCTAAAGACGATGATTCGAACATGTGACTGGCTGGTTTTGAGAGCGGAAGGACCTCCACCTAACGCTCCCGGTCACTGAGCCGGCATTTCTGCATATTATAATACATCTTAAAATTTCTTGCCAATAATTATTAATAATTTTGTGCTCTTTAGATTGCTGCTGAAACGCATGGACATGTTGGTGCAGACCTGGCTGCATTATGTTCAGAAGCTGCATTGCAGCAAATAAGAGAAAAAATGGATTTGATAGATTTAGAAGAAGAACAAATAGATGCCGAAGTCCTTAGTTCTCTAGCAGTTACAATGGACAACTTCAGAGTGAGCATTAAAAATTTAAAATTTATTTGGTATTCTGCTATATTGAAATTCTTTATATTCGATAAATATTTGATTTTGTGTTATGAATAGTGGGCACTTAGCAAAAGTAGTCCTAGTGCACTCAGGGAAACTGTTGTTGAAGTTCCTAATGTCACGTGGGATGATATTGGAGGCCTTGAAAATGTGAAGAGGGAATTACAAGAACTTGTACAGGTAATTAGTCATTAAATATTTCAGTATTTATTATTAAATTTTTTGAGTTTGAAATTAACATTCTGATTCCTT
Organism: Rhysida immarginata; assembly: GCA_023313115.1. NCBI lineage: Eukaryota > Metazoa > Arthropoda > Chilopoda > Scolopendromorpha > Scolopendridae > Rhysida > Rhysida immarginata. The sequence continues at coordinate 76,066 of JAHWFO010030785.1, read as the reverse complement.
GTCTCATAAATTTGTGCTTTTAGTATCCTGTTGAACATCCAGAAAAATTTTTGAAGTTTGGTATGACACCATCACGTGGAGTTTTATTTTATGGGCCTCCTGGATGTGGCAAGACTTTACTAGCAAAAGCTATTGCTAATGAATGCCAGGCTAACTTCATTAGCATAAAAGGGCCAGAGTTGCTCACTATGTGGTTTGGAGAATCTGAAGCTAATGTTCGAGATGTATTTGATAAAGTAAGTGTGTCTAAAATAACTAAGCAGTTTTCACTTTAAGTGCTATTCTTAAAGTTCTGTTTAAATTCACTGAAGCACTGAATAAAGTCACTTTTGCAATAGTATTTAGTTTATTAAAATTCATTTCAGTAATGCTGGGTGCCCACTTAGCGCGACGATAGCGCGATTCTATCGCTTTGTGAAGCACGCGTGCGCAGAATGACGTCACGAGGGCGATTCTGTGGCGCATCTAAGGCGATTGAAAAGCTCTGCATGCCAGAGCTTTTCGATCGCGCGACTCCATCGCACCCAATCAGAAAACAGTTTCGAATCACGTGGCACATGCAATCATGGCAGCACCTACTTCGAGATGGTCGGATATCGCTACGGAAAATTTGATTGAAGATATCAAGTAATATGCAATTCTGTATGCACGAAATATCCAATTCTGATTTTGGAAGCACGAAATCTTGAAGTGGGAAACGAAATGATCGTGTAGATAGCGCATGCGCATTCAGTCACGCAGCCGTCGTGCCAAGTGGGCACCGAGAAGCGAATTGATCGCTTAGCGTTTGTTGCGCATGCGCATATGACTCAAAGCGATAGAATCGCGCTATCGTCGCGCTAAGTGGGCACCCAGCATTAGTTAGAATATCATTAGGATTGTTAATATGAACTACGTTTTAGTGGTCCTACAAATTCATCATAATGAGATTTTACTATGTGTAGGATGTTAAGAAACTGGTATAGTTGTACCGCAAGATTTAGAGCCCTGAGTGGAATGCTCGATTAACAGAATAAGGGAAGTACGGCTCTTGCTCAAGACCATTATTGAAAAGATGAATTATTTCATACTGTTGGATTTTCGCTGTTGCATTTGTCTTCAGAGCAATCATTAAATTTAATTGTTATTTTACAAGATTTTATTTTATTAATTTATGTATTTAATTTATTTATTCATTCGCATCGTCTAGTTTATTTAATTAATTATTCGCTTTATTTATTTTAGTTTATTTTTTGTATTTATTTATCATATAATTAATGTATTCTTATATTAGTTATATTATTTTATTTATTTAATTTATTTTTATTTATCCACTTCCATCATAATTTTTTCATTTTATTTACACTTTAATTTTTTTAGCTTTTTCATTGAAACGCCAAATGTTTATAATGCATGAACATTACCGCAATGCTGCTCTTGAGACTCGTTCTATGCTTATAAAGAATACATATCAACTTTGGATTCAGATGTTTTTGGTTCATCTTTGGAATATTATAATATACGAATCCTTCTTTTAAAAATAACATGAATTTAGCATGATTTTAGAAATTTCATATTTAACGTAATTTTAAAGTAACATGCATTTAACATAATCGAAAATTAATAAAACAGTTTTTAATTTTCTTGAATGGGATTTGAATGGATTTTCAGCGCTCAGTGTGTGATCTTCGTCTTCATCATCCCACCAGTCGTCATCAGAATCCTTAAAAATTCCGGTTTGAATAATTATGCAGTCGAACCTCGATAAGTGAAATAGCCTATTATCCGGAGTAGGGGGTTTTCGTTTAAAAAAAGTACACTACTTAGTACTAATTGATTTAAACAGTGTTGATGCATAAAATTATCATCATCACAAAACAAAAGAATATTCCTTTTCTGCATTTGCATTTGTTGATGGATTTGTTTCAAGTACTAATCCCACAAGTCTCCTCTCGTGCTTTTTGATTTACCTCGGAGTAAATTAAGCTAACTAAATGGTATATTTTAGAGAAATTTTATGTGTTGCACCGAAAGCTGGGTGTCTTCACAGAAGGATGCTGTGTACTAAATTCCGAATGACAACCGACAATCAAACAGTGTAATGTGTTGGTATTGGAGTGGAATTTGAAGCATACCTTCCATAATATCACTCTTCATAAACATATTTCAAAGGATGCCTGATGTACCCACGAAGGTCATCCACAGTATGAGCGAATAAAATTACCTCCTTTTGGAGGGAAATTGACTGACGATTCTCTGAGCTGGGAGTATATCACTAAATAAAAAAGCTACACGCACGAAAACCAGTGATCTGACAAATGAGCAGTGAAGTGTGTATTTGTTCAGGTGGGACAGAAGCAATTCTATCACGAGGCTCACCCTTCCAGAATAAATTCCAAATGAAATCAAATGAAGTAGGCAAGAAGCGTGACTAACCCAAGAGGTCTTCCACATTATGAAAAAATATGATTCAAGACTGTCAAAAAATTGGGGGGGGGGGGGGCTTTAAGTTGCAACCACATTGGCAACCTCTTCCAATAATCTGGGAAGGAGACGTTGCCAATGTCTTCAAAGTTGACGTTAAGAATATGCCTCGGCTTTCTATATTTCATATGCCATTTCATATCCAGAAATCTGACCTCATACAGACTTTATATTGTGGCTATTGCAAGCGGAGTATGCTTATTGCATAGACTGAAAGGTTTGGCATTAAATTATTTGTTAACCATTTTTGAAAATTCTCAGAATTCACATCTTCATGCTAATCACCATACGAGTTCCAGATTTGAAAACAAAGCCAGCAATTTTAACTTATCTTTTTTCCCCTCCTGCGTGAACAATAAATCCTGCTCCTTTACTACAGTTTTCTAAAACTTCATTTTCATTGTCATTTTGCCAGCACTTTCCGAAAACAGCAATTATATGAATACACGTTTCATCCACTTGTACAGTATATGATGGGTTTGTTTTCTAATCTCTTCCAGAAACGACGTCGAGCTGCAATTTTTTCAGGCTTCTCTACGAAAAAGTATCTTAGATTTGCATTACATTTTTTTTTATGCAAGCTCCCCTATTTCTTCTTCTATCATGATTATACTCACTCACCAAAAGTCATGGCACACCTGCCTAATAGCGTGTTGGGCCCCCTCTGGCCTGGATAACGGCGGCGACCCGTCGTGGAAGTGAGTCTACCAGTCCATCCCCGGAACACAACCACAGATACTGCAAGCCATGCCGCCTCCACTGCACTCCATAACGATGTTGCATTTACCAGTTGTGTTAGTGACGACCTGACAGATCGTTCCGATGATATCCCACTAATGTTCAATGGGATTGCAATCTGGGGAACGTGGAGGCCAAATCATTGTCGTGAAGTCTGTAGCATGTTCCTCCATAAAGGCCATGTTTGGAGGCGCATTATCTTGCTGGAAGATGCCGTCGCCTGTGGGGTAAAAACAGTTCCTGAAGAGGTGCATGTGGTCCCCAAGGAGATCGATGTAGGAAATAGCATGCAGAGTGTATGTCAGATGCACCAATGGATCCATTGCATGCCACGAGAAAACATCCCAGACCAATAAGGAGCCTTCACCTGCCTGATTGGTCCCGATCTGACAAGCGGGGTCCATGGCTTTGTATGGCCTGCGCCAGACACATACACGACCATCGGCCTGATACAGTTGAAACCGTGACTCGTTGGACCAGACAACCCTTCGCCAGTCCTTAGAGTCCAGTGTTGATGTTGGTTGGCGCAGGCTAGACGTTGCCGATGATGTGCAGCTGCCAAAAGGGCACCTGTCGTGGCCTCCTGCTCCCAAAGCCTGCAATTGCCAAGATTCGCCGAATTGTCGTCACGGACACAGTTGTGGGACGTTCCTGGTTGTACCGCATGGTTGATTTGAACCGCTGTCGCACTTCGGTCAGCAGTTGCAAGCCGGATGACCTGGCGAACACCTATGGCATCAATGAGGCGTGGGCGGCCCATCCGCTGTCCTACATGTGTTGTAACCCCTCGTTGGGTGTACTCTCGATAGACCCCTTGCATTGGTTGTGCGGGAAAATTGCAGGGTGCTGGCTACATATGATATTGAGGCACCCATCCGTCTAGCACCAACAATCATTCCCAGTTCAAATGCAGATAGTTCTCGGCATGCTGCAGTTTCTGCAGCTAGTATTTTGCTCACAATGATTGTTTAATATCAATGAAGTCTGTGCACCTGCATTCCGAGAATGGAAGCAGCGGGATATGTCTCATTACGGACAGGTAGTGGTGGTATTATGCTTTGGGGGACGTTCTCATGGGCGGCTCTGGGACCCGTAGTTGTGGTAGAACGGACCATGAAAGCTGCGGACTATCTGAACATCACTGCGGACCAGTTGCACCTTTACATGGCGTCTGTCTTTCCAACTGGAAATGGAATCTTCCAGCAGGACAACACCCCATTTTAACAAGGCTCGAATTGTGTTGGAGTGGTTCGAGGACCATAAGGATAAATTCCAATTAATGTCCTGGGCACCTAACTCGCTGGATCTTAATCCTATAGAGCACATTTGTGATGTCATGGAGCGGCAGCTCAGAGCTCAAACATCACTGTGGGAATATCTCGACTTTGCGTGACTGCTGTTAGACATTTGGTACAAGAAGTTTTGGCATATGCTTAGGCGAGTTGCAGCTGTTTTGCAGGCCAAAGGTGGCGCAACGCGTTATTGAGTAGGTGATTATAATGCTTTGGCGCTTCAATGTAAGTTCTGATGAAAGTAAACTTGTTGAGGGATGGAAGAAATTGCATCTTGTAGATAGACAGACGGAAGACTGGTGAAATACAAGTGGAATACAGAAGAAATATTGAACAACACACTGATAAGGTGTGAGTCAAAATGATAACACCACAGAGGAATACGCCAAGTACTCAAAACATAAAACATATATAATAATCTTTTATTTATTTTTTCTTTTGTATGACACTACTGGTAAACAGAAGTTTTATAATATGGAAATTGCAAATCACATTATCAATTTAATCAACAAACACATAAATTTGCCACTTGTAAACTGAGTCAAAATGATAGCACCAGTATTGAAATTGAAGGAACAAAATATTACTAGTATCCGATGTGACTTCCCTGTCTTGAGATCAGCTTAAACACTCTCTTAGGCATTGTTGCAACAAGTTTGTGAAGGTGTTGACTGTTAATTTGATCCCAAGACAGCAAAATTGTTTGCTTCAGTTCTGCAATGGATTGAAACTGCCTTCCGTCCTTGTAGACCGCTCTTGCCAGGATTCCCCACAGGTTTTCCATCGGGTTAATGTCTGGGGAAAGTGGTGGCCAATCCATGATACACACTCCATTCTGCAGGAACCATTCCCAGGTTGTTTTTGCTGTATGAATAGGTGCGTTGTCCTGTTGATATATGAAGAACGGTCCACCCAGGTTTTCCGCAACAGGCAGAAGATGAACTCCTAGCAACTCCTGATAGTCCACAGCCTTCATTCTACCAGAGGGGAAAGCAAGGGTTGTTTTGCCACGAGAGCTAAATCCTGCCCATACCATCAAAGATCCACCCCCTTGTTGACGCTTTGAAAACAGCGACTCTTCTCTTCTGCCATCATGCCAGTAGTAGGACCAGCCATCTGGACCATCTAAGTTGAACTTCTTCTCATCACTCCAGATGACTTTCAACAATGGTCTTGAGCAAGAGCCGTACTCCCCTTTTTCTGTTGATCGAGCATTCCACTCAGGGATCTAAATCTTGTGGTACTACAACTATACAAACTTTGTAGTGTGATTGCTGGCACAACAATAAAAGCAAGGTCCCATGAATGTATGTTTGGAAATGCTGCATTTGCACAATAGATAGCAATATAATTACAGAGTTTTTTTATATATAGGCCGTGACTGTAAATCCAAAAAAAAAAATTTTAGGAGTGCAGCCTAAAAATTTTTTTTTATTTAATTAATGAATCATTGTCAGTAATTGTGAATATAACAAAGATCATTAGTTTTAGCATCTCACAACGTTTTAGAAAGTAATTTTATCATTTATATAACCATCTTCATTATCTATATGAGGCCTGTCTGGAAAGTATCCGGATTGAGGCTACAAATAAAAAATACGGTTCAAACTCTCATAAATGTTTAGCCACCTTCAAAATATGGTTCGAATTTGCACTTAGCCCAGCGTTGCTGCCATTGGTCGAAACAAGTACGGAATGCTTCCTTTGGGATGGCCAAGAGCTCTGCCGTCGCATTTGGTGTTGTCAAGTCCACATCCTCAAATCTCCGTCCTTTGAGTGCTTTTTTGATCTTTGGAAATGCGAAGAACTCGCACAGAGCTAGGTCAGGTGTGTAGGGAGGCTGCCTGACCTGAGTGATATGGTGTTTTGTCAAGAATTGATGTGCGTTGTGTGTGCTGGAGTGTTGTTGTGGTGCAGCATCCAATCTCCAGAAGCCGAATGTTTGTTTTAGCAAATCATAACACTCCGTTGCGGTTTTACCACTTTTAAAAAAAATTTGATGCAGTGTCGTTGCTTGATGTTTTGTCATTTTCACCATGCGATGAGAAAAGATAAAACTTCTCGTGGCTCTCTTGCATCAAAAGATGCAAATTTCATTACGTCATCAGCAGAAATGTCACACGATTTGGATAGGCAAAAGGTGCAGAGAGTTATTTTTGTTTTTTTTTCGTAGCCTCAATCCGGATATTTTTCGACAGACTTCATATCTATAAAATCGATTTTCAGTTTGTTTAGGTGTATGTTGCTGCTAGCTTTCCGATTTGCTAAAATTCAATAATCATTAAAATTCAATAATCACTATACTCCCTGGCACGAAAGAAAAAAGGAAATTGGAACTTGCGTAAATGGAAAAAAACTCATTCAACCACTCAGAAAGGGAAAGGAAACGGGGCATTACTTATTACTGATGCCAGTAATAAGTAATACTCTGTTTCTTGTTCGTTCCTGATTGGTTACACGAAGTTTTTTCATTTACGCATGCGCCAGTTTCCTTTTTCTTTCATGCCGGGCATTATAAAATGGGTATTCAACTCACCAGATGATGATAGAAGCGCTGTCTCGTAGTGGAAGTTTCTGCATTTACCATTTCGGGGTTTTTTCTTTTTTTTTTTTTTATATATAATAAACGATGATTATTCAGGGCTGCTGAAACTCCTGAACAAGCTGAAGCCAAAATTATTCTACATCTTTATTCATCTGCACTACGTAAAACTCGCTCACTATATACAACATTTCAACACGAGCGATGCCTGTAGAAGCGCTGTGTCATAACGAAAGTATCCGCACTTCTCATTTAAAGGTGTTTTTCTTAATAAACAATGATTATTCAGTTTTTTGTTATTAAATTTGCTAAATCTTATTACTGATGAAAATCCCTTGCTGGTCCATGTAGTCCCGAGACTAAATAATACTGTTGGCCAAGCAGAAGGCAGATGGGAATTAAAGCAATTACAGCTTTTTGCAATCGATAAAATGTAGTTTGCAATTGAAAAAATAATCTTTTCAAATGAAAAAATGTAGTTTTCAAATGAAAAAATGTAGTTTTCAAAATAAAGAATGTGGTTTTCAAAATAGAAAATAGACAAAAAATTCATAAAATATAAGTCAAAGAAACCAAAGAATTTAATTATATATATTGTTATAGTACAGTAAATTACAAAATTTTATTATATAAATATTAGTATTATAAAATTAAAGATTATTATACAAATTACTGTAGATGTAGTGTAAAACTATATAAAAACATTGGATATTACGCCGTATTACAAGAAGTAAATATAGTAGCTGTATACAATAAGAAACATACAGTAAAAAACACAAATTCTATTCTCTTCTATTCATTGTCATCATCATTATCATTTTGAGGAATGTCTGGAAGATCGTTTAAAATTTCAGTACGCTGAATTCACGGTACTAAAAACTGCCGGCTATGAACGACCCAACCATTGCAGTCGCGGGGGGTTATTTGCGCTGCTGCAGTTGAAATGGCAGCGAGTAAGGCTGGCCGGTCTGGCGCGTGTTCGCAGCACACAAGCAATTTTAGTTTGTTGAACGCTTCCTCTACAGGGTTTAGGAATGGGCTATACGGCGGTAGATAAATTACTTGGCAGCTGTGATCATCAATTAGCTGCTTCACTTGGTTAGTTTTATGGAATGGAACATTATCCATAATTACATGTAAAAAATTTAATGTTTTACGTGTATGTAAATTGTGAAAATCTTTTTACAGTATGTATTTTAGCCTATATTCGAGTTACACACGTTCGCTGAGCTCATCTTGCCCGTCGTCTGCTTAATTTCGTCGCCGTTTATGTAATACAAATAATTGCCACTAGAGAGTGAGGCTAACTGAAGCTCCTACTCTAGAACTTTAGGGCTAACTGGGACGCTTTCTTTATTTTATTATGTAAATTATTGTGTTTCTTTGACTTATATTTTATGAATTTTTTTTCTATTTATTTTCTAATTTGAAAACTGCATTTTCTATTTTGAAAACCACATTTTTTCATTTGAAAACTGCATTTTTTCATTTGAAAAGATTATTTTTTCAATTGAAAACTACATTTTATCGATTGCAAAAAGCTGTAAGAGCTGCTACAAGACAAGTTGCTGAAACTACTAAACAAGCTGAAGCCAGAAGAGAAAGGGCAGAGAGCTGCTGCTGCAGGATCAAAAGAATCTTCCATACCAACATTGTTCCATTCCCATTCAAGCGAACACAGTTTCCTGCCATAGCTTTCAAGCAACAGGATACTTGAGACCAGGGACTGCACGGACCCCAGAAAACAATGAAAGGGTGCAACAAGCGTTGGAATCCAGTCCTTGTTAGGAAGCACGTCGCGCTCTTTGGGTATCAGACAGGTCAGTTCGCAGAATCTTAGGCTTGGACCGTAATTTTCATCTGTATAAGACAAAGATTTTTCGATAATTCAAGCAAAACGACTTCGTGAGACTGCAGAGGTTTGCAAATACGACGGTGGAAATTCTAACAGGCCCTTTTGATCACGTGTGACAAGGCCCACTTTCATTTATCTGGGATAATAACAGAATTTTCGATACTAGTCATCGAAAACCCTAAAGAAATGCATGAACTTCTCTACTGCGAGAGAGAGCTGTTTAGTATGGCGTATCTCAAACCTTCATTATTGGGTCTTATTTTTTTCCGTGAAAATAAACTAACAGTGAATGTTAACACACATCGCTACCTTGCCAAGTATTGCATGGTTTTTCTTGCCAGAATTAAGACGATGCATCAACCTCAACACATCCATTTCAGCAAGATGGGGCAACTTGCCATACATCAAGAGCAACAATGAGTTTCAAGAGAAAATTTCCCTGGATGTGTGATTTCATTGCGTGGGGATGTGGAGTGGCCTCCTCAGTCACCAGATGTGTCACCTTGTGACTATTTCTTTGGGGCTATCTAAAATCTGAAGTTTACATTGACAAACCACATACTCTTGATGCCCTTTCCGAAACAATAACGCGAGTTTTTTCAAAGAATTCCATGTCCCATGCTTCAAAGGGATTTTTTGAACAGCTGATTAGTTTTTTCTGAAGTTTGACGCATTTTTTTTTTCCCTGATGGATTGTAGCCTTAGTCTGTGAGTGGAAAAAATGCTTGAACAAGCATCAGATGGAGACTAGTCTTCTCTGGCTTCAGTGTTGCTTAGCTCTGATTTGTACTTAACCTGTCTGCAAAAAATGCTTATTTAAATACTCGTTTCCTGTTTATTGATTCACCTTCATACATTAGACTGCTTGTGAGGCAAATTAAATCCTTTATCTTATAAACTAAAGAGAATTATTTTTTTAAATTTATATGTATATATTTATTTCTTTATTTAACCAAAGTTTTAGAAGATCCCAAGCCTTCAATGTAGGCTGATGGAAATATTTGATAACAGTAAAAATTATTTGGATTCTTGTGCAGGCACGTGCAGCAGCCCCTTGTGTGTTATTCTTTGATGAGTTGGATTCCATCGCAAAGGCCCGAGGAGGAAACATAGGTGATGCTGGAGGTGCTGCTGACCGAGTAATTAATCAAATTTTAACAGAGATGGATGGCATGGGAACAAAAAAGAATGTGTTTATTATCGGTGCAACAAATAGGTAAGTTGCATTTCTATTTATTTTTAGAGTTTTTGCATCTCGTCCTTCTTTACTTCTATATCCATTATATATTTTTAGAGAACACTCTTGATTTTGTTCTCCCTAAACCTATTCTGTAATCACAATTATTAGTACGCTTGCTTTTTATTACAAATAACCATGTAATTTTCATATTTAACTGTAAGTGCAAGCTTGATAAATATATACACCATAACCCGTTTAATACGAAATCCTAAGGAACAAAAAATCTTTTTGTAATAAAGGAGTTTCGTAATATCAGAGAAAGACAAAAAATAGACAATTTAAGGAAGACAATTTATCTTTTATTGTTATTCTGTGTTCTGGACAAAATAATCCATTATCATGGTTTGTTTACTTTTAACAATTAATTTTTTGCTTACATAATCGTTCCATTTATAAAAGTAATTTACCAATTCATGCAGAGCATCATCTTGAGATAAGAAAACCCATCTTAATTCAACCAATGCAGTATGCACACGCATCCTCTAAGAAAATACACTAAAAGAAAAGTTGCACGTTTGCATGCTCAATTTCTTAGGAAAATTTTTTATTTGCGTGCCTCGATTAGATTTATTAATGCATGGCTGAAATGGAGTAGCCGAAAATATCGATGTTCAAAAAGTTTCAGCCATCGAATTTTCGATGCTTTTGCACCATCGATGTTTCATTTTGATTTTCTTAAACCCTTTTGAAATCGTTATCTATTGATATTGATTTAATGTTTATGTTAATATATTGTAATGAAGGAACGCATAAATATACTGGGACATTTATTATTTCCAAATAATATGTGGACTTAGAAATTACAAAAAGTTGATGATTAAACATCGATGTTAGTTTTTCTGACATCTATCGTTTATTTGACCTATCGTAATTTCTACAGTTTATTAAGTCAAAAAATTATCACTGTAAATTGCGTGACTTATAAAAGCAAATTATCCATATCTGTCGCTTTTGTAAAGAATTTAGCAGTGAGACTCAAGCGATCTCTTCACATGGTTATGCAGGTCCTGACGCCATAGCTGGCAATGGCTTCTGGGATAGCAATGGCAGTGGAAGTTCTTACGAAAGTTAATTTCTGCGTAATTTCTTACGTTGATAAACAATTTTGAACCGAAATGTTCAAAATATTCTAAAATAAAGGAAGCGATCATTTTTACGTTTTTAATGTGGAAAATTGCTGATCTTGTACTTAGACTTAAAACGGAGAGGTTTTTAACTGCTGCTCTTCTATCGGGAGGAGGGGGGGGGGGGGGGCATGATAAATTTTTTTCCAAATCTGAGATTATGATTTTGACACCTTATTTTCGCGAAAAAAACTCTTATTTAAAACAACCGTGTTTTACATTAAAAAAAAAATAGCCCAAAATTTTTCGTAATAACCGTATTTTCATAAAAAATGTTCATATTATCGGGTCAAATTTATATGTAAATTACATCGACGGGGTCGGGCCAGAGAACATTTTGTAATAAGAGTTCATTATAAGTGGGCTATGGTGTATATATATATATATATATATATAATTTTTTTTTAAATTCACTGTATGATAGATTTTATTGTGAATGAGGCATAAAGAGAAAGTAATTTGATGAAAAATAGGAAAGCCTGGGTTCGAACCAGGAACCTTCTGCTTACCTTGCAGATGCAGCAACCAATTGTGCCGCTGTGGACAGGAAGCATTAACGCTATCTACATGTCCTTAGGGCTGGTTGGAGCAGTACCCATTTCGCAGACTGGGGTTATCTTTCCTACTGGCATAATCTTCGTCTTAAAGTAAGTAAAGAATGATCTAAGAGGGTTTTTCTCACGCCAAAAAAAAATCCAACCAGCCCTAAGGACGTGTAGATAGCGTTAATGCTTCCACGTCCACAGTGGCGCAATTGGTTGGCGCGTCTGCACAGTGAGCAGAGGGTTCCTGGTTCGAACCCAGGCTGTGGAATTTTCTTTCCTATTTTTCATCAATTATTTAAACATCTGAGGTTGGCGTGAGAATAATCCTCTTAGATCATTCTTTACTTACTTTCAGAAAGTAAATTTCTGTTGACAATATGGCTGTAACTTCAGTAATCAAAATTCTAATAGATGAATTACAGATAATTCACTGTTCTTCCCAGAAAAATTTTGCAGCTGAGTAGGGGGGGGGTAACATTATAAAAACTTTTTGTGTAAACAACCATTATTAAGTACCTAAAGTTGCTTTATGCTATCAGTGTGGGGAAACGTGTATTGTCTGTCTGTCTTTCCGTAACTCTTTAACTCCTCCAAGGCTATGAAAGATTTTCAAAATCTGTTTTCGTCAGTCGATGACATGAACCAATCACAAATATTATATAAATCGGTTCAATAGCACGTGCACAAATGGTACCTTCTCGACCCCACCTAGCAATTTTTAGTGATAAGATATTGTAAGTAATACATCAAACAAATCGTAATGACGAGATAGAAGTGATTATTAATTACTATTTTCACAGTTGATAAATATGGTTCTGCGAATGGTTGTAATAGATACAATGGCATGTACTCTAGTGGCATCCTTAAAATTTTTCAATGATAAGATATAGCAAGTAATATATAAAACAAGTCGAAATGATAAAATAAGAGCGAATAAAACGTTATAATGTAAGTTTTCTCTCATGCAATCTCAATAAAGTTCATATGCAGGGATCTTGCTGGCCACTCGATGTTTGCATATCGTCACTTTGCAGAAAGTCATCCGCCATCAGAATTCTGTGGGGACGTGCATTATTAATTACTGTTTTTTCCAATTCATAATATGTCTCAGAGCATGAACCAATTTGAAGATAGTTTTAATCGATACAATTGCATGTGCTCTAATGGTACCCTCAAAAATTTTCACTGATAAGATGTGGCATGTAATATATAAAAAAACTTAGAATGATGTGTCATGAATGAATATAACATAAAATTAATGATAATCCAAATTAATGGTAGTCGAAACTGTTTCAAAGGTATGTGGTTTAATGGTATCATTATGGTCCATTAGAAACTTTCAATGTTAATGTAGGGCAGTTGAAAAATATGGTTCCGCAAATGGTTTAGTTTAGCCTTTCGTTACTTGGTTTTGTCATTCCTCAATGGTTTATTTGTCCATATACTTGTAGAAAAAGAAGTCTAACTTAATTTTAAGGTTTAACAAGAACTAATTTAAAAACCAATTTCTGAATAGGCAGCAGATGATGTGCGAATCGCTTTTTCCAAATGTTCCATTCATAGCAAGATTTATTGTTTTTAATCTGTTTCGAATTCATTTAGTTAATATTATGATAAAAATGTGAAACCAACTCCAAATACACTGAATGTATTATGAATGACTGAACGACCAATTTATTAGAGACCCCCCACGTTGAAACCGTTGCGGACGAATAGCAGCCCAGGCCGACATCACAGCGTCCCGTAATTGGTGCAGGTTGGACGGTAGTGGGGAAGGCGTCAATGGTTCTCTCCTCGTCATCCCATAAATGCTCGATCAGGTTGAGATCGGCAACCGAGCTAGTCACTGAAGCATGTGGAAGTCCATGTCATGTTCCTCGAACCAGCCCAAGGCCATTCGAGCACGGTGACAGGGAGCATTGTCCTGCTGAATCTGTCCGTCAGGGAGCACAGTCATCATGAACGGGTGCACCTGATCGGCAACAATGTTCAAGTTGTGTGTCACATTCAAGGATGTGTCTACGGATATCAAAGGACCCAGCATGTCCCAAGAGAAGACACCCCAGACCAGCACTCCTCCTCCACCTGCCTGTACGTTGTCTGCTGACAGGATGGGTCCATGACCTCGTGCTGTCTGCGCCAGATGCGCAGTCTGCCCTCCGCATGATGAAGTAGGAACCGCGATTCGTCGGACCAGGCGACCTTCTTCCACTCATCCAGTGTCCAGTGGAAAAGCCTGTGTGCCCATAGCAGGCCCGCTTTCCTATTTTGCGGTGACAGCGACGGTACCTATACTGGCAGCCTGTTGTTAAATCCAGTTCTGTGCAAGATGCACCACACTGTGTGCTCCGAAATGGGTCGTGATGCTTCCTCATTGAACTGCGCCGAAATTTGTTGGGCTGTTGCTGTGGATGATTCATGCTATTCACCGTTGGCCTCGTTCATTCGTCTGGAGTTTGTTGGAGGTTTTTTTTTTTTGGCATTACTGCCATTCACTGAATACACTTGACATGTTGCACGGGAAAATCCGAGGAGGTTCGCGGTTTGCGAATTGCTCAATTGCGCCCGTCGAGCTCCAACGCTCATGCCTCATTCAAAGTCTGTCAAATCCTTGGATTTACCCATATTCAGTCCACTTCTGCTGCTGACTGCAACTTGTGATCTTATGCATCCCTTTTATACACTGCTTCAGCCTGTTCCATTGTTCGGGTGTCTTGGGAGGCCGATCTATTTTCCATAAGAAGTGTCTCTAATAAATTGGTCGTTCAGTGTATATATGTATTAGCTTTATTAAGTTAATAAATCAGTGCTTATTTATTTATAATATAATTTCTTTTGCTCTATTAGTTTGAATAGATTGTTAGTTTTCTGTCAGCATAGGTCATTTTTCGCGAGGCCTAACAAAAATATAAAACATTAAATAAATTGATCCAGGCTTATTTCCCTGTTTGAGTTTATATCCTGAGAGTTTCCTAGAAATACATTAAACAAACTCTTTCAGCTCAAAGAGAACATGTGAATTTTGTTATGATGTATGCTAAGGTAGACACTTTCAGATTGCTAAACGATGAAGGAACTTAGTATTCTTGCACTACTACGTCAACTGTTTGAGTTGCCAATTATATACTATTTAAACTTCTGTCTTTCCACAATATAGCAATATTATTATATAGAATTTTAAGAAATAAACTTTTTTCTTGCCAAAAATTAAAACTTTAAAGAATTAAAATTCAATTTTATTTTATTTTTTTTTTCGCCAAGATTTTTTCCTCGCTGCTAACATGTCGAAGATTTTATTTGTTAGTCCATGCATTGTTACGCCCGTAATGTTTATTTCTGGTAGGGTAGCTCTATGGTTAAAATAATTTCACAGGGTAATTGTCAGTGAATGGCAATCTGACATGAATTTATATAAACTGGAATCATCCAATGATTGGCTTATTTGTGCTGACAGACCTTACAGAATGTTGTATAATAAATTTCAGAAGTAAATCTATTATGAGAGATTTTTAATCTTCACTTTATTTTTTTTATAGACCGGATATAATTGATCCTGCTATTCTACGTCCTGGAAGATTAGATCAATTGATATATATTCCTTTGCCAGATGAAAAGTCTCGGGAAGCTATTCTCAGAGCTAATTTACGTAAATCACCTGTGGCCAAAGTAATTATTTGTTTTAAAACTTTTGTTGTAAGGAATTGTTCTTAAAATATTATAAAAAACTTATTTTATACATTATTTTTTTTTTCTTCCCAGGATGTAGAGCTGTCTTACTTGGCAAAAGTTGCACATGGGTTTAGTGGTGCAGATTTAACAGAAATTTGCCAGAGAGCTTGCAAGCTTGCTATTCGAGAATCTATAGAAGCTGAAATTAGAAGAGAAAAAGAGAGAGCTTCAAATCCTGATGCTGCTATGGTAAAGGTTGAACTCCTTAATAACTGAAGTGAAAAAAATCTTATTTTTGTGTGGAGATGCTCATTGAAATAAAGTCTACCTATAAATGTCCTTTTTTTTTTTTTTAGGAAGTAGAAGATTACGATCCCGTTCCTGAAATACGTCGTGATCATTTTGAGGAAGCAATGAAATTTGCTCGACGTTCAGTTAGCGACAATGATATCAGAAAATACGAAATGTTTGCTCAAACCCTTCAACAGAGTAGAGGTTTTGGCACTAATTTTCGGTAAGCTAACATTAGTTACTTCTAATGACTTCAGATTTAGGGAGTTAACTTTTCATATGCCTTGTCACCTAGAAAAAAAAATAAATAAATAAATTGTGATTCTCGTCAGTAAATTTAAAAAAAAAGATTTTTTTGTATAATAAAGTGATGCTTTGATACATAGTCAAATATATCCAGGATTAAATATTGCAAAATGTCATTAGAAATGTTTTAAAAAAACATGGCTGCAATAAACTACCCTTTTGTGGAAGGGCTATACAGTGTTTCTAAATTAACTCCCATAATGTACATGTTTATTACTCAAAAACTATTACAGAATTTAACATGATTTTTTTTTATTCACAAAGAAAATCTCAGAAACTTTAATAGCATGCCTTAATAAATTTCAATGTGCCCCCCATTTGTGACGTGAAGGACGTCAAAGCGAAACTCTATTTCCTCCCATTGAAATTTATTAAGGCATGCTAAGAAACTGAGTTTTTCTTTGTGAATTAAAAAAAAAAAAAACGTTAAAATCTGTAATAGTTTTTGAGTATTATATATGTATAATACAGGAGATAATTTAGAAACACCCTATATAATAGTTTTTATCAGCTTCTATCTTTTTGTCTATGCACTGCTTTTTCATATTGGCACACAAAAGAAATTATGTCAGAATTTAACTCAAAAAAAAAAAAAAAAATTCAAGGAAAAGCCTGTAGAATACAATGAAGACTGAAAAATTTTTTAAACATTCTGAAATGTTTATCAGTTTATCGGCAGCAAATTTTTTATTTATTTATTTTTTTTCAAAAAATGTACAACACTGATTATTTGCATTTTCTGACAAAAATACCTAAATTTTCTGTTATTGTATAAAGCATAGTAGTGCTGTTTTTTTATTGGTTTTTTTTTTCCCCCTCCAAATTCTTATGCACCTGTTGAATTTTGAAATTTGCATGTATCAGATATGAAAATTTGAATTTCTTCAATTTGGTACAGCATTTAATTGCATGTTTCAGTGGTATACTAAGTTTCAAGGAGTTTAGACCGATCAAAAGTAGAATAAGGTTTTTTTGTGGGTATCTCCACCAAAACTTTGCACTATTGTTTGTTATGCAAAAATAAGGATGACCAGACAATACATTCCATACAATCACAGGCCAAAAGTCATGGGATAGCAGTGGACTATTTTTCAAGTGTCAGTTGCATCATGTGTAATCAGTAGGGTAACAAATTGCAACAAATGCAACTTTCTTTCACAATCAGTAAACAGCCTAAAACACACAAAAATCACATTATCATGAATAAGTGCCATACTGTGTTGAATTTAAAAGTGCATCAAAAATGCAACTTTTAATGTGTTTGTAACTTTATTCTTTATTGTAAATTTATCATCCGCTTTTCTATCATGCCCTCTTCTTCCCCCTTAATGATTCTTTAAAAATTTCCTTTCTGTTCGAAAGTTGCAATAGTTTGCTCCTTTAGAATCTGCCTTCCATGTGCTCTCCATGTCGATATTTGACGTTAAGAAGAAAATTTTCGCAGAGTTTGCCAAGAGAACATTGACCACCAATATGTAGTGCGCCTTGTGGATGACATTGAAAGATTACGAAATTGCGAGAGACGACTTCATTTTATTGTTAACCGATGCAGCTCGTTACATGAACGCTGCAGGAACCACGTTAAATGAATCATGTGACTTGTATTTCCAATTTACTTCATAATTGTGCCTAAAAAGTTCGAGCATCATTCAAAAATGTAGACGATCTCGTCGCACGAGTAAAAGCAGCCACAGTGAAAAATAAACAACGCAAGCATCTTTTCAGGAACATCGGCGAACCGCCTGAGCTGTAGTTACACACTGGACTACCTGGCTTAAAGCTGCCGTATATTATGCGGATAATCTGCCCGCAGTTAAAGTTATTGTACAAAGCTTTCAATGCAATGGAGTGTTGGTAAGCCGTGCAAAAGAAGCAGTGAACAATTCTGAACTCACACAAGACCTGCTTACAATTAAACAGTGCTATGAATGCCTAATCCCTTCTGTTAAAAATCAGAATCCAGCTCTTACGATATGGTTACAGCTTACGAAGATCTGAATTCATTAAACTTTCACCAAGACCCTTGCAATATCAAAGCATACTTGAAAAAACGAGTGGACAAGAACAAGGATTTTGTATGCATCAACACCCTTGCTCGAGATGACATCTCACCAAGCAATTACCTGCTCCTGCAATGCTGCCCAGCCAAGTCTGTTAGCGTCGAACGAAATTTATCAATGCTGAAGAAAATATTAGCAAAGGACCACCAATTCAAAGATGAAAACATTTCCATTGCATGTTGCATTATAACACTGTAAACAAAGCCCAGTAATTAAAATGTATAATTTTTTATATTTGCAACTTCTATAGTTTGTAAATGCAACTTTTTAGATTTTAGATGCAAGATTTTTGTTGCCCTAGTAATCAGTATAAATATGCAAATTATTGTCAATAGGTTTACACTGTCATGGGTAAGGGGTGAAGTGTTCAGTGTGAAAGCTATCAGAGTTGGAACGTGGCCTGCTATGTGGAGTAGGACGTATGAGTCATTCAATGTTGGAGGTGGTTGAAGAATTCAACATTCCACATTTTCAAGAGTCTACTGAGAGTGCCAACTTGACGGCATTCCCTCCTGCCAAGGACAATGCAGTGGTCCACCACATCTCAATGAACGGGACCAATGGCGTCTGAGTAGGATGGTCACTGCTAACAGGCAACTGACACTATGCCAGATGACATCATATTTTAACCAGGGTGATACTAGAGCTGTATCGATGCGAACTGTGCAACGAAATCTGGTGTCCATAGGATATGGAAGCATAAGACCCACGAGGGTGCCCTTGCTAACAACAAGACATCGTCAGCAACGTCTCTCCTGGGCCCATGAACACATCGACTGGACACTTGACGACTGTAAACTTGTGACCTAGTCTGATGAGTCTCGATTTTAGCTAATACCAGGCATCCTCTTTTTTATTCCCAGACAAGGCCTCTTTCTTTTGTACTTTTTTTGCATCCGATATCTTTTTTACAAAAACGGCTAGCGTGTCCTCTTTTTTTCCGTGAAAAGGGTTTTTTTGATTGATCAGTTTTGCAATCTAAAGTTATTTTTGACATCATCAGTACAAACTGAAAACTTTTTGAAACATTCAGCACATGTGAAATGGATCAAATATTTCAAACATTTGAAAAATAAGGAATTTTATTCAGAATTTTTGTTAATGTGTCAATTTATATTTTCAATTCCGGCACAAAATGCAAATATAGAAAGAATTTTTTCAATAATTAGTACTCAATGGACCGAAGAACGAAATAGACTGAAAGTTGACACTGTGAAATCAATTGTTATGACGCAATGTAATTTTAGGAATTCGAAATGTTCATCCTTTCATCAGTTTTTATTGCAAAACAAATCTATGTTGCATGCAATTAACTCTAGTGAAAAATATAATAAAGATGATGAGAACCGAATGAATTTGTTTGTTTTTATTTCTAACTCCTAATTTTAAGTATTTTTCTTATTTATCAATTTCAGTAGCTTGAAAATACTGTCCTCTTTTTTTCAAGTATCATATCTGGTCATCCTAGAACTCTTGTGTGGCGCAGACCCCATGAGACCATTGACCCAACTTGTCATGCATGCACTGTGCAAGCCAGTGGTGGCCCCTTAATGATGTGGGGTGTTTTTTCGTGGCATGGTTTGGGTCCTTTGGTTAAGGTAGAAACTGTTCACTGACTGGCCAGCACTGTGTCCAGCTGCTTGGTGACCACTTGCAACCCTTCAACATACCCCGATAACGATGGGATTATCCAGGACGACAATGCACCATGCCATCGGGCCATGGTTGTTCACGATTGGCTTGAGGAGCATTCGGGGCAATTCCAGCGCATGATATGGACAACCCCGATCACCAGATATTAATCCAATTGAACACATTTGGGATGTGCTCGAGAGGGCCATTCATTCACGGGCTCCTACACCTCAAACAACCATGCAATTGTGGGAAGCTCTACGGTCGGAATGGATGGCAATGTCTTCAGATGTCTTCTACTGACCTGTGGAATCAATGCCACGTCCCTCAGTGTCACTTCACCGGGTTAGAGGAGGTCCCACACATTAATAGGTGCTATCCCATGACTTTTGACGTGTGAGTGTATTCATGCATGCAGCAGCGCCCTTAAAATGCAGCCTAAGGATGGAAGCAACAGTTACCACACTATAACTGCCAACTCGTGCTGCGGAAAAGAAAACTAAAGGAATGCTCCCGTTGATTGGTTACTTGTCACGTGATCTTCAGAGCCAATCAGAAATGGCACCATTACATGATAATATCATAACTGATTCACCGGTGTCAAGTCTCTGTAGAATCTCGTTTATCAGGTCATTTAAATAATTCTTGCATATTTTCAGTGACACATTTGTTATCTTGTATAAGAATACTCCATTTATTCATTAAAAATAATCCTCTGCCTCATAATCGATGAGGCAGTAATGTTTACTGATACATTGTTCTGTAATGTTTGTCCATGGAGATGGGACAGCTGCTCCCAGTTGATGCTTATTGGATGGTGGTGGATCCAAGCCTCGAATAATTCTTTCCAGTTCATCCCAAAGATGTTCAATTGGGTTCAAATCTTGGGACTGTGGTGGCCAGAGGAGTAAGTTGAATATACAGGGAGTCTCAAAAAAATGTACTAACACTTTGTTTTTTCATCGCGTTTGCGAATCCATTGGTGTGCTTTATCAGCTTTGTCTGGACAATGACTGTCATCGATTTAAACATTTGAGAACATGATTCTTTAATTACATTTGTCTTCTGTAATTCAAGCCCTTAAATTTGTCTTAAATGAGACCATTAAAGCCATAAGTATGAGACGTTGTGTTCCAAGTTAGAAGTCTTACAATTCGAACAAAGTACATCTGCAAGCAATTCCAATACTACTACTTTCAAGTTCCACAGCAACATTGTCAATTTAACGGACATCGAATTCGACGGAGGTGAATACACATTACCAAACTAAGGTCTCAAACGCAGTCTCCCGACCAAGCCATCTAAGGATTTACTATGTAATCTGATTTCCGACAAGGAGCATGCCATCTCATCCTTACCTGCCCCGGACAGAATATCCCTGTGTACCCTACCCAGCCCAATTCTACATAAGATATTCGCTGATCTTAAAAATCATCAGCCACACAATAGCCAGGAAGATGTCAGTGCCGCTTCCTCCATTACCTGTAAGTTTCTTGACGATATTGCATTAATTGTTAAAGCTGACAAGGGCAATGCCTCCGATGTCTCCTTATCCCACCGAATCCCCGAGTCCCGTTCCTCAACCCCCTCATAAAAATACATAAGCCTAATCACAATTTCATCCCATTGTTAACTATTCCCTTGGCCCCACACACTTTATAGCTAAATCCCTATCCAAATTCTTGTTTGATCTCAACTTCTTCCCTAACATTTACAATGCTGTTAATTAATTAGATATATCCTCCCGCCTGCCTTATGCCACCTGCGTGCGGGGGCAGGTCGTCGATGAGACCCAAACAGATCAACTGCCACACGTTATGGCAGGGAGGGTGGAGACTCGTGAGGGCGTTGGAGATAGACAAAACACGCAGTGTGATTCAGGTGGGAACACAAGTATTTAATAGTCTTAATCAAGTACTACAGTAATTATATTTGTGAAAGCTAAAGGTATGCTAAACAACTATAAAACAACGGGGGCCCGTGTTAAAATTGAAATTAATCATTAACATGCGAACAAAATGCTTTACTTAGAAAAACGGTATGAACATTATCATAACACACAGTGAGCAGCTCTGAACAGGCTACGCGGTATACTGTACTGACAAACGCAGTCACGACGCACTGGCCGGGGCGCCTGGGAGCAATAGAATGAGAGCAGCCCCAAGAAGGTGCCGTGTTTCCCTTTTTAAACGCCTACAATACCTATCGCTGAATTTTAATGGATAAGAACTTTAGGATTGAAACGGAGGGGAGGGAAGTGGTAATCCCAAGAAATGCACAGGCGCTCCACACTTGCAACTAATACGGCACTCTGCTCTGCGATCTATCCTCCTGTGACAACATTGTGCGCCCGTTCCACTTAATACCGTGTGTATCCACATTTAACCAGATAACTGCAACAACAGACTTCCACTATCATTAGGACAACCTGTGAGGTTTTACACAAGTACACATTGGCCGGCGTGATCAGAGTCACGGCTTGTGACACGCATCTATGCTATAAATAATAATACGATACACTACAGGGTGGCAGGTATGCAGATCCCCTGACTGGTACAAGGTTCCTGATCAGTTTCCCTTTACGCTTAATTACGCTTACGTGCAAGTCGAGATGCGCAGGCAACTACACATTTTCTACCTGTATATAATGACAGTCGCAGGCAATGCGCTGGCTCAAACTCTAGCTGCCCCCAAGGGAGGGGGGGGGGGGAGAAAGACGAGAGAACAGATGAGCAAAAATTGCTAGCCTTTTTCCAAACGCTTTGGAACATCAATTCCCGCCGACAAAACCAGAGACCATATTTTTTTCTACATCTGAGATTACGATTGTAAGATGACCCGCCGTTTTTTTGACACCTTATTTTCATGAGAAAAAAAAACTTATTATATTTAAAAAACCATGTTTTAAACAAAAAAAATTGCCAAAAAATTTTTCACATTAACCGTATATTCATAAAAAAATGTTCTTATTGTTGGGGCAATTTTACATGTAAATTACATCGATGGGGTCGGGCCAGAGAATAACTTTGTATTAAATGGGATTTCATATTAAGAGTTTGTAGTTTTGCGACCTAATTTAAAGAAAATGCCACCTCTCATACAGGAAGAAAGACAATAGATCTCATTTTTGCATCCATTTTGGAAGAGAAAACCACCCCCTCTGTAGCATTGAAGAAATGCTCAAGATCATAAACAAGTCTGGTAAGCCGAAATTGACAGCCCTACTAGAAAGTGTAGAAATCTACAAACTCATCTCCACTCTGCAACCCGATAAACTTTAGAACAACCAAGTGTGTTTTGATGTATATCTATTACTCCACAATCTAGGCCATGATCTGTAATTTCTTATCTATTTTAAGTTTTTGCCATGCTTTGTCAGTTCTTTTGTTTATTTATGCTTTATTTTATGCCAAACAATTTAATTGATTTATTGTATATTTTCATTGCGTTTATTTGCACAATTTTTATTTTATTTATTCTCCTTTGTTTTATTCGCTGTTACACATCTTTATGTCCACTTAATTTAGTCATCCCATCTATTTTGTAACTTTCTGATTCGTTGACACTCCTTATTTACGTCAAGCAATCGGAACTCTCCATGGATTGTCATTTTCTTACGTATTATCGATGATATTATAAATGATATCGTATTATATCATTTACTATTTCATTATGTACGGCTGCTAGCCCATTTCCCTTGTATCCTGATGAAGGTGGGATTAAATACCGAAAATTGTTGGTTTAAACTACGTTGTTGCATTGGAAGATCTCTTTCCATTATTGTAAAGGACCCATTTTTTCTTATGTAATGATTTGGCCCAGTTGTGGCTCTTTGAAGAAGTTTGAGTAAGGAAGTGTAAGCTGTCAGGCGTTGCTGACAAAGCACGACAGACACATTTATCCAAATTTTTGACTTTTCTCATGATGCGATCATGTTACATTAAAAAATTCACCTGCTAAAAGAAATCACAAAAATGGGTCATTCCATGTCAAATCGAACAAAATCTGGTGATAATTGACCTTAGTGTCTTCGATTTTTCTCAAAGTTTATCAGTGTATTCTAGTGGATAAAATATAAGACATGATAGTTTCGTTTGCTAAATAAAATATGTTTTAGTTATCAAACAAAGTTATCAATTTCGCGTATCTCATCACATAAAACAAAGCATATCTCTGGTTATATTCGCTGTAGGGAGTTGTCGTATATGTCAAACTGAAGCTAAAATGGACTTCAAAATAAAATATGTGTGTGTGGGGGGGGGGTGCACTTTAATTTTATGAAATCATATATTAACCTAAAAACTATGCTCTAAAATTATTTACAAAAATAGTTTAATACAGTCAAACCCGAATAACTCTCAACTCTGATAACTCAAATTCCCGGTTAACTCAAACGATATTCTAAGTCCCATCCCCCAGAGCATTTAATTCAATAGAAAATTCACTCATTAACTCATACAAATTTTTTAATAAATCCCGGATAACTCAAAGAAAGTTGGTTTTAGTGAATAGGAAGTAACGGAAATTCAAGAAAAAAAGTGAATTCTCTGTAAAGTTTCATATATAAAACATCTATACATACATAAGTGTCATCAGATGAAAACTAAATGGGCAAAAATTGCCAAGAGATACCTTTCGAAAATTTTTAAAAACCAGAAGTAGAATTCGGAAGCCATGCCAAACCAGCATTGGAATTGATTTCGTGTTGGAACGGACCGTATTTTACTGGGTCCCGACTGTATTTGTATATGGATATCATTAAAAGTAATCAAATTCATAGAAATATTATGAGTATCATGCAATCTTTGTAGTGCTCATGTAGCCTACTGGTTAACTCCAAAACCTGATAAGTCAAATTTTTATGGGGTCCGCTGATGATTTGAGTTATCAGGGTTCGACTGTACCCTCGTATCTATTGCAAAACAATTTGAAATTACAGGATGGAATTCCAAATAGTTCAATCAATATTAAATATTTATCGCAATTTCACGCAGATCACCTCCCAGATAATTCGCAGGATAAAGAAAACCACCTTTCCTGTACTAATTTTCTCCGATATCCTGCTTCTCAGAAAATCCGCGGGATATCGGCGAGTTCAAGGCCTAAATGATCCCACTCGTCCCATTTGAAACCTTTCTCAAAATGTTTAAACATTCTTTCTCCAATCCAAGCTCGGAATAACATTTCTAATCAATAACCAATATAAATTCAGTATTTAACTAAGAATATTAAATATTTTCAAAAAAAAAATTGTTTTTCCGATCAAGTTCGATTTTTCACCTTTAGCTAGCCACTGTCAAAATTAATTTTCATTCTAATGTTTCTAAGAATTATCACACAAATACGTTTTTAACTGTGTATTATTTTTTACTTCAGCAGAAGAGTAAAGAAACTGCAGGAAAATTCAATTAGGGTCTGTGTTAAATCAAAGTTTTAAAAGTGCAGCAATTTGTCGGCGGTTAGGCCTATCAGAAAGTATACATTGTCTGCGATTACGCCTAACATTTCTGAAACTGCACTAAATCATCAAAAATACTCAAAAGAAAAAAATTGAAAGAAAAAATTGTGCATTGTGAATATAATTTATTAAGGAATTTTAATTAGAACTAACTAAATCTTATTCAACAAATACGAAACTAAGCAACTTCTGCGAATATTAAACTTTATCCATTGTATGTTTAAGCATGGTCTTTTAATCTAACTTCATATCAGCGTAAGGAGAGGAACTTGATACTGGTGTCCGATCCAAAAATAAAAATTTGGAGAACATCCCCTTATCGTTTTATTTTTGAGAGCAACTGAAATTCAATTCATTCTATCGGCGATATCTTTCTGAATTTCACAATATTTGCTTGGAGTTTTTATAAGAGTAGCGCTATACATTTGACTAATAAATTATGCAAAAGACATTTTGGTAACGCTTGCGCATGCGCAGTTAAACATTATTTAGTAAAAATGCTCGTATTTCGTCAAATATTTAATATTTTCATGTTCTGATTGCAGGGTGTTGTCTCTATTATAATTTGTCAAGTTTCCTGAAAATGGCATTGCATTGGGTTGAATACTCTACATGTTATAAACAAAAAACTTAAGAAAACAATTCGATTTTTTTAAAGAAATCTTTATATCTCCATGAATATACGTGCTATTCTCATATAAATGAACACGGATAAGTAAAAAGAAGCTTCTTAATCATATGCTAAAGCTACAACGCATTTCAAGCGTTATTTTTTTCAAGCTGATCCCAAACATTATTTTTTTGGTTCACTTTGTTGCTGGTCCCCTATTTGCCTTCGGGACAAAACCTTCGCTGAAATATGAGGTGTAACATATTCTTTACACCCCTGAAGTTTCAGGGTAATTAGTCAAGTATTTTTCTAGATATTCGACAAAACGTTTAAAATCGAAAGTATCCAATTACTTTCTTCCAATCAGTGTATAAGCATAAGCAAGTTTCCCTATTTCCCCTTCTATGATTATGGCAGTTTTGAAGGCTGTGATCCAGGAGTTATTGAGTTCAAACAGTGGATGCACACTGATAAGAGACATTAGAAACTAAGCAGTTGGCTACTAAAGATTTTATTGAGATCTCATTTCAAAAATTGCCCAGCTTTCCACTCATTATATAGCTAAACACCAAAGTAAATTTTATCCACAAGAAATTTTAAGTAATGCCGAATTATTAGATAGTAATTTATTATTCAACCAAATACTGAAGGAGGAGAAAATAAAAGAACTATTAAACAAAAACAAAAGAATACAAGAACTATGTAATTAAACATATATTCATAAAATAAGATAATACTGTACTTTATATTAATAAAACTACAATATATAAGATAAATACTAATAATAATGACAACAATATAACCAAAAAACAATGATTAGAAGAAACATTGTTCAAAATTTAAATAAGAATTAAAGTCAGATTTTCAAAAATTCAAAATTTTTTAGTACACAACGAAAGTCTTGGGGGACACCAGTCTTATTGAGGCAGAGTCTGTGCGTGTGTATTGAAAAATAGTGGATTTTTGAATTTTTGACTTCGGATTCTTAAAGGCCATTAAAAAGTAGAATAGGAACGTCTGTAAGACCCACTCTCTCTCGTTGTCATCATTGATAAAATTGGGTTCAAAACTTTAAACTTAAAAGTTCCACGCTTTCAGGGCCAGTATCTCCTAAACGGTTGGATCAATTGAAAAAATACCAAGAATAAAACATTTCTCAAATATTGTGTACAATCTGAATATAACATTAAAAATAGGGTTCCTATTTAAGATTCCAAAGTTATTTGGGCCCCCCCCCCGCCATTGGGGTTGGGGGGCTAATGAATTTCCCCCATGGAGTAATTCACTTGATTTTGGACATTTTTTGTACAATGCTTTGTTTTTAAGGTATTTTCATGTATACACTTAAATGGGCCACCCTCTATAGCTTGCCAACTGTAATTACTATCAACACATTCCAGCATGAGTAATAAATGAGAAATGAAACACTATGGCTTGGGAACCACAAAGAAACTCGCCTTAGGCTTGGGAACCTGTGGTAAAGTGACCCACCCATGGCTGGACTTGCCTGGCTATCTTTAAGACTGGTAGTGGCAAAGTTGCCATGGACCAATGCAAGATTGTGCAAATGTGTATGTTTTTAACCTGATGAAAACATAAGTTTATTTGCTCCTAAATGCAGTGTCTCAAAAATAAACACAATTTTTCCTGAAAGTGAGCTCTTTTCAATGGTGCCAAGAAAAATGAAATTAGGTTGATTCCTTTTGAGATATGGCCTCTTGAAAATGAGCCAATATTGGCTAATAAAATTTTTGAGTAGACTTTGAACTTAGATAACTTTGTTACTATTTGAGCAATCAAGATGCCACTTGCATATTTTATTACATGCTGATAGGCTGATAAAGTTTAGTCCAAATTTGTTATGACAAGATTTATGAGCCTCTTGGATTGCACATTGTGATAAATCTTCCATAAATTAAGCTTTGGTTTTGCAACTAAGTTGTTGTACCCAAAACATTGAACAGGATCACAGAGTTTCAGCATGATGAGCAATGATAAAACACTCTCTCTTGACGATTTATTCATTTAACGTTCTTGAACAGTGACAAGCGATTATTGGCCTCTGTATGAAAATTAGCATGGGCTGCACACAACTCGAAACTTAAAACTCAATAACATTAAAACTTTTGACTCTTTATTGCCAATTCTTTTATATATGTATAGAAACTTTCCTTTAAATTATCTGTTTAATATTAGGCACATGCAAACATCAGAAGTTTAATAAAATATTTATAACGTGCTGCTCTCATAATGATGAGCATTGCAACTCGACAAAATAGCGATGTATATCTCATCTTTTAAATAATTCTTATGCAGCTACATATCTCAAACTGCATGTATATTTCAACTCCTTACACTTATTTTCTAGCAATAGGCAGAAATATTTATCAGAGTGTAATAAAAAAATGACATTTAGACTGGAGCATAAAAGGAGAAATTTTTCATATTTCGTGCGCACTGACACCTACATTACACAATACCGCAGTCCAGAACGGGGAACCAATTCAAACCAAAGCACAAGATACTCCTGCTTTCGGTGTCTTAATTAATTTTAAATGGGGTTGAGAAATATTACAGTATTTAAATAAAAACTCGAGCCCTTGCAATCGTCCTCTCCCCGTTGCTACGTTACTTTTGGCTGTGCCATTGCATTACGTCATCAACCTCATTAGAGAAAACAAAGGAAAATTGAACTTCGTGCAGTTGCTCGTAATAGGGGGAGCTAGTCATGTGGGTAATGCACGCGATAGCATCAAACGACGTGTTTACGTTAGTGAGCTCAAATTATAGTTTGACATAAATTCAAATGAAAATTCATAGAAAAATAACTTACAAACGTATTTTAAAAATTTCTTCACCCTTCTGTCATGAATAAAACCAACTAAAATATGACTATTTTCATTTTTGGTTTACTTCATGTATACATTCTGAAAAAATTTTGAAACTGCGTAATTCATTTCTGTGACATTATTTAATGATTTCTATTCATTTTTCAAAAAAATATTTACATATATAATATAAAAATGAAATAAATGCTATAAACCAACAAACTTCTCCGATTTATTACAAAAATTTTCAGTCCAAAAGGTTCATTTATTAATTTACAAAAAAAAGTTTCCCGAATTATCACAGAAATCACTTTTTCCTTCAAAAAATGGCGTGGCGTAAGGCCGTTGCAATGTCAAAAAAAAGCCTTTACAGACATATGGCTAGTGGCCCAACCATATTACTTATGGAGCTATAATTTGCCAAGGCCTCATGTAAGACCCATATGTACATCCTGTAAAAATTTCATCAAAATTGGAGAGGGTTGAGTGGGGACCTTATCCAAATTTGGTCCCCATTTAATCATTAGAGAAACTAATAAGTTTTCTTCCCTGTTCTTAGGTTTCCTGCAGCTACTCAAGGTGGACCCAGTGGATCTCAAGGCAGTGGAGGTGGACAGCACAATTTCCAAGATGATGGCGATGATGATTTATATAGTTAAATTTCCAAATATAGACTTCAAAATGTGTAGGAATTTAAGTAAAACTATTAAAAAAATATTGTACGAGAAAAGAAAAGACCGTTTATCTGTAAGCTCTTAACGATAAGAGATGCTACGTGATTGATTGAACGACAGATGTATTGCCTTGACTTTATTGCCGCTTGCGGCCACTATATCTTATTCTGACACCATTTTAAAAACTGTGCTGCACCTTAACTTCAGGCACAAAATGAAAAACTGAAAAGGAAACTTTAAATCATTTCTGAATAATTTAGAAGGTAAAAATTAAACATCATGAAAAATTATAATTGAAATTATTTATTTATTTATTTATTTTTTATTTTTATTTTTTTTTAATTTGGTTCATAAAGTCATTTTCAGTGTAAAGTATATTGCATGGGTTTAAAAGGAAAAAAAATGAAAAAATAAAATAAAAAATATATATATATATTTTTTTGGATTCTTATATTTTGTGCTTTTAGAGTAAGATTTGCAGGTTTGTTTGAGACATTTCGAATGGGGACAAGTCAATATTTTTTTCATTGTAGGAAAGTGCAAGGTAATTGAGTGAAGAAGGGAATAATTTCTGTTGACCATTTCTATATATATATATGGAAGCTGAAGTTAAATGTTAATAAATTTTTGATAAAACTATTTATTGTGTGTTTATATGATAAAATACATGAAATAATTAAGCAAATGCTCATGCTTAAGTTATTTATTATTTTTTTATCATTTAAAGGGTAACTGTAAAAATGCTCAACTTGTCAGGGTTTTGTTATTTTGGTTGTTTTTTTTTCTTCCCAATTAAATTCCTTGGAATTTCAACTTGATTGCCTATCAGTTGTAAATCTGTGTGAATAAATGCTTTGTGTAAATAGGGCTATTAACTTGATAATTCAGCCACCTTATATAAAAAATAGAAAACAGATTTAAGATTTGTTTGGGTTTTTTTTGTTTTTTTTTAATTATTATGTCTGTCAAATCTCTACATTATTGACAAGGAAAATTAAACTCTTAACTCCATAATAAATTTTATCATGAGCAGTTATATTAATTTACAATTGTTTATAAATTAAATTCTTTTACATAATTATCATTAGATGAGTGTTTCTTTTCAGATAATACAGTATACACAATCACCAATTACATAATCATTTTTTCCCCACTTTGCACAGATGATTTGAATATTGAAGCATTGAGCATTTTATAAACATATTCCTATATTTTTAAGTTGGTTTTGAACTATGGCAGTAACTTTATTTTTCAGTGAAGTTCCAGGTAACCGCAAAAGTTTTTGGCGTTTTTATGTTGCCATAAAAGGAAGTGAGTGCACAGTGTGGACCAAAATCTGTCTGGGAGAGCAGGAGCGTTCGTCTATGTAAATACAGGGCTGTTGGGCATTCAGATCAATCGCATCTTGTGCAGAAGTGAAGACAAATGGAGGTATCGAAGGAGATGGTTAGGTGTTGTTTGCTTTATGACTTAAAGGTGAGCTTCTCAGCAGCAGCATCAAGTCGCCGAATGTGTCTTGCGTTTAGGGATGATTCTGTGAATGAACGCACCACAAGGCATTGGTTCCAGAAATTCAGTTCGGGAGAATTTGTCATTTCTGATGAACCCCGCAGTGGTTGACCACAAGCCTTAGATGACCAGGCCCTGAAAACAGCCATTGAGGGGGACAGTACTTTAACTTATGATGAACTTGCCAGATGGTATCAGGTTTCTGATGAAACAGACATCACCTACACAGCCTAGGAAAGACGTACAATTTGAGCAAATTTGTACCCCACACGTCGGAATCCAACAAGAATCAAGTGACACCTGTATGTCGCTGCTTTCTCTACATCGTAACACACCCATATTTAATCGAATACTTACCAGTGACGAAAAGTGAGTCCTGTATGACACTCCTAAGCATTCCAAGTATTGGTTGCCACGCCGGGACACCGTGCCTCACACCTCAAAGCCACTGCTACACCCACGCAAGATCATGCTCTGTGTCTGGTGGACTAAACGCCAAATGGTTCACTACGAGCTGCTATCAACTGGCCAAACCATCACTGGGAATCTGTACCTCCAGCAGTTGGAACGTGTGCAACAGGCATTGCAGCAGCAGGAGCCAGCATCCGTGAATCGCAAAGGGTTACTCTTCTTCCTACATATGGCACGGGTGCCCAGGGAAACCATAGAGCGGCTTGGCTGGAAAACTTTGTGTCATCCACCTTACTCACCAGATCTTGCTCCAACGGATTGTCACCTTTTCCATTCTTTGGACAACCATCTACGTGGAAAATCCTACACCAATAATACAGACCTGCGAAAGGCACTCACGGACTTCTTTTAGTCCAAAACTGGCAAGTTTTACAGCCAAGGGATTGATCAACTGGAGACACGTTGGCAGAAGGTGATAGATGCCAATGGGGATTACTTTGGGGATTAGCGATGCGCTACTTTTTGTGTACATCATTTTGTTTTCCGGAATTTAAAACTGCAAGAACTTTTGTGATTACCTGGTACTTAATGTAGGTGATGCATGTTGTACTGAAAACAATTTGGACTGGAGGGTTTTCTAGATAGGTTGTCATAAGTATAATATCGAACTATTTTCAGTGATTACTTCAACATACAGGATTTTTTAATTATAAAGGTTTGTAAATCTGATCCTTAATTACAGAACTGTAATTTGCATTATTTTATAAGTTTTTATTTAAATTGATTAACAATCTAAGTCTCAGATTCACAAAAAATACTGTTATTAATGTCTTCATACAGAACACCATCGCTAAATTTAACAGGTTTACGATTTGTTGAGTTGCTGCACTTTGCTGGGCAAAAAGAGGTTCTACACGATATTGAATAGGTATCCGATGACCAAACGATCAAACTAAAGACTACAGGAAACCACAAATCCACAATAATCATTTTAATAATGCCTCATCAACTTTAATAATGTTTTGTTTTCTTGTGTATAGTTATAATTAGTTACTAAGGTTGTATTTCAGTAATTGGTTATTTATTGCTGTATTTCTCTTATAAATTCCGATTTCTCTGTTCGTTAATCACTCACTGATGAAGAAAGCATAACTTTCGAAATGTACAGTGAGGCATTATTAAAATGATTATTGTGGATTTGTGGTTTCCTGTCGTCGTTAGTTTGATCATTGTGTCCAGTTTCTTGGCTGATTTCTCTTATATCCCATGACTTCAGTGTATAAATCTTTAATGACTGCTTTGGTTTCAAAGATTTTTGCAGATAGGCATAATCAATTACATATGATTCTGCCCTTCCATATTTAAAGTCTAAGAATAAACAATATATTAGTTGAGAAACTGGAAAGGACTGTGGATAACGACATGACCAACTGACAACAACCTCTTGTCCACAAAAGAATTTTATTAACCATATACGTATTTCGAACTCATTGAGTTCATTATTCAATGCCAATACAGAGTTTGGTTGAATTACAGAGAATATATACAAGGGCCGGAGTGGCCATTATCCAATAAAAAGGTACAAATGAAAATTACAAAATAAAAAAGACCAATGGGGGAAAAACAATCTCTTAACATCAGAAGCGCGGACCTAGTAGAGATACTTCCTCCTGGTCGCGAATAATCGTTATAATCTCTACTAGGTCCGCGCTTCTGATGTTAAGAGATTGTTTTTCCCCCATTGGTCTTTTTTTATTTTGTAATTTTCATTTGTACCTTTTTATTGGATAATGGCCACTCCTGCCCTTATATATATTCTCTGTAATTCAACCAAACTCTGTATTGGCATTGAGTAATGAACTCAATGAGTTCCAAATACGTATATGCTTAATAAAATTCTTTTGTGGACAAGAGGTTGTCAGTTGGTCAATATATTAGTTGATATAATTTTTGAAGTTGTTTAAAACTTAGTGTCTTGAATACATGCGTAGGTTTTTCATATTACTGTTCTATGCCTAAAATCAAATTTAAATAATGTTAATTATAATTAAGAGGAAGATGCACGTTTTGGCAGGGATGGAGGAGGATGATGATTCATTTTAATTGGATAAGCTGAAGGTTATTAATAAAATGAAAACTTATTGGGGGGGGGGTAATTTTAATTTTCTGTATATTTTGAGTTTTTACTGCTTATTTATTAGACTTAAACAGTGTCACAAATTTGTGTATACTTGCCCTGTATACACTGAGTTAGCAAAACTCATGGGATAGTTGCTTAATACCTGGTCGAGCCACCTCTGGCCCCGTGGAGTGCAGCAATACGGCGTGGTAGTGAGTCTGCAAGTCCCTGGTACACTTCTGGAGGCAGTTGACACCAGATAGTCTGCAGAGCCGAAGGTAGTTGCTGCCCGTTCGAGGGTGGAGGATCCAGTGCCCAGAGCCTGATTTCAACAGCATCCCAGATATGATCGATGGGATTCATGTCAAGGCTCCGGGCTGGCCAGCTCAGTCGTTGGACCTCTTCTGCATGCTCCTCGAACCATTCGCGGACGACATTGGAGCGATGTGGTGGAGCATTGTCATCTTGAAAGACTGCTACGTCGTCAGGGTGATGAAATGTCAAAAACGGGTGCAGATGGTCTCCGATGAGTTGACGATACCATGGACCATTCAACGTTTGGTCCAGAATAACCACAGGGCCTATTTCAAACCAGGAAAATGCACCCCAGACCATCACTGACGCCCCACCACCCTGCACCACCACCTGTTGGCATGCGGGATCCATCGTTTCGTGAGGTCTGCGCCACACACGGTGCCTCCCATAAGCGTGGTACAGTTGATATCGTGACTCACCTGACCATATGACGTTACGCCACTGTTGCAGAGTCCAGCCAAGATGGTTGGTGGCAAATGCCCGCCGGAGTGTTCGATGACGCTGGGTAAGCAATGGCACCCATATAGGGCGACGGCTGCCAACCCCGAGGGCATGCAGATTCCGACGGATTGTCCACCGGGAGACGTTTCTAGTGCGGCCAGTATTGAACTGGTATGTGATTTGCTGCACTGTCGCGCTCCTGTCTCTCTGAATCATTTCGTCCCAAGTGTCGCCGATCATTCAGGGCAGCTGGACGCCCGGTATGGTGCCTGTGGACTGTGATGCCTTCATCCAGCCATTCCCGATACACCCTGGAGACAGTTGAGCGGGGAAAGCCAAATTCCTGCACCACTGCTGAAATGGAACTTCCCATGCGTCGGGCACCTAGCATCATACCCCGTTCAAAAGACGTCAACTCGCGACGACGTGCCATTTCTGATTAATCACTTATACAAGCTCTTCCTACAACGTCTAATGGTCCATTCCCAGAATTCGTGAGCCATGCCCATCAATCAATGTGCTTGCTATCCCATGAGTTTTGCTATCTCGAGTGTATATTCATCAGCAGTTAGGAACCCCATCTAATACAGTGCTGGTCTCCCATGTGTCTGCAGTCTTGCTTGCATAGTTCTGGACGTTAATTTGACGTAGTTCCCAAAGGATTCTACAAGGATATGCTATGTGATATGAACGTTGATCCATGCTGTGCATATGGTAGTCCAAGTTTGCACAGAGTAATCGGTCTCCCGAAGATAATAACCTTTGGTTGGGATCAGGTGACGATTGTGCTCCCAGGAATTGCAAAGTCTGCCATGTATTTTTAGAAGCAGTCGCGGACAACTTAGGCCTTATAACACTATGCTGCTAAGGAATCCCAACAACCCGAGAGAACTCATTGGTGCCATATTAGTTGATCAGCTTGGTTAAGGAACCCGTGCAATTTCTCAAACCAACACATTGCCACCACAGCCTAGATAGTTAGAAACCTCGTTATCAACTGATGCCCTCTCTCTGCCCAAAGATGTTAAAAGCTGAGGCGGGTTCTTTATCTTAGCTGGCTTCGGCAGTCGGTTGGCGCAGTAACTCTGTGATGACGTCATAGGATGGAAAATCAAGAAGAATGCTAAGCTGAAATCATAGATTAGCCAAGATGGCGGAATGTATAATATAAAGTTAAATGTTATAAAGTGTTACATGTGTGTGTCAAATGAGTGAATATAAACACATCATAAGCGATTCCATTGAAACACTTTTAATGCAGTGCAATATCATACAATATTCTTACGGTTTTGTGGACGTGGCATCTGTGAGACTGAAAGGTGCGCTCGAAATGGGTTTTCATGTCCATGAGTAACTATGATTTCCCACAGTTATTCTATATATACACCCATTGCCATGTGACAACGAGATTCTCCTTGTAATTTAGATATCACATATACGAGGGGTGATGAAAAAAGTAAGGTTGCAAAGCCTGCAGTGAATACAAATAAATAGAAAATTCCTCCAAATATAAACATGAAAATTGTTTATTAACCCAACCTAAGAAAAATTAACCTAACAACAAAAAATATGTAAAAATAAAGGAATCTACCATGAAGGACAAAACAGCCCGCCAACCCCCTGACTGAAATGTAACCGTTCAAAAAAATGATTATCTAATTATACCGAAATTTAGAAT
>JAHWFO010030785.1:0-26709 GCA_023313115.1 Rhysida immarginata | reverse complement strand
TAAATAACCTCAACCTTATTATTTATATATAGAAAATTTTAATTGAAAACAAAATTTAAAGAAAAAATCAATAATTACAAAATTTATTGATTGTCAATTATATTTCCAGGCGATAATAATGAGAAAATTTTAAAAAATTGAATTTCAGCCGTATTTTAGAGGAAGCGTAATTCAAGTGATAAGGCTGACTGAGCCAACAAAGGCGGATTTTGTAGGTGATGACAAAGTCTGGCGTACTTTCCTAATCTAGAGCTTTACCCACAGGGCATCTTATCGGATCGAGTTAGATGCATGTAAACGCGAGGCAATTTTGGATTAACTCAAGTCGATCCGGATCGAGACGTGCATGTAAATGTAGTGAATGGGATATAGAAGGGGCCCGCACACTGGTGATGATTTTGTTGCTCTGAGCTAAAAAATTATCACCCCCACCTGTAGTATAGGAAGTTTTAACAAGTTCTGCGGTGTTATTTTATCTGGGGATTTTTTTGGCTGTAAACATCCTTTTTTAAAATCTCATAAAAATTGTCAATTGATACAGAGCTATTAGTGAAATCGAAAAAACTACCTGCTCTTTATAATTTAAGTTAAATAAATCTTCAGATAAAACTCGCAAAGAAAAATTACGGACAGAAGGAACAATTTTTTCAGGATTGGAAAAAGCTAACCATTGCTGAAAAAACAATAAAAAGCTATAAAAAATATTTATATATTATATATCTTTTACAATTTTTTAACGGTTTTATCAAATAATTGTAGTACTTGAGGACAAAACTAAAAATATTATAAAAGTGCTTAGACAGTTAGGGTTTGCGCACACTGTCGATTAAAATGTTGGACGATGAAATAGTTGCTCGAGGAAAAAATTGTTCATGCTATATTCTCGCGCACACTATTTTCTAAATGGTATAGGGCTGTGGAGTCACAGGCTGTGGGGTCGTCGGTTGTAGATTCGCCTGGCGTGAAGTCACTAGCCTCAGAATTTCGCGAGAACAAAACAGAGGAAACAACTAACAGTGCAGCTGCTTTGTACAAAATAAAGGACATTTGCCCCATAGAAAACAAATATGTTATAAGGAACAACATGCAACTATAGTTGATTCAGGGAAAGTTGGAGTGGGTGGAGCCTAGGAATTTCGAATTGGCCAATCAGAGAAAGGTTTGATCATGCGATTGAGCATTCCTGGCTTACAGGTCTTAATTGTGAAGCGTTTTATCAATAATTTTACTTCTTATTTTGTAGCGAAATTACGTTATACAGCACTTTAAATTCAATAAAAAAATGAGAATGCAATTTTAAAAAAAAGCCCTATCCTATCTCCTCATTTTAATATAAATCATAGTGTTCAATTAATATTGAAGTCAATGTACAAATATTGTTTTATCTTTCACTTCTTTTGTTATACCTTTTAATGATATAGAATTAAAATAAATTTAAAAATTAATCGCAAATAAATATTTGTTTACTACATATATACACTGCTCAAAATATTTAAAGGAACACATCTATTAAGCAGCATGCAGAAGCAACTACGAATAATATGGACAAAATCGCTGTATGTGATCATTAAAAGACTGTTTATTTAACAGTAGAATGCATTATTGAGACAACTGGTGAAGAAACATTAAGAAAAAAACAGGAAACTGCAAGACCCCTGCCTGAAACAAAGCGAAATGTACTTTGGACATTGTGAGGAGAATGCCCAGTTTCTTCCAGGGATCAGTTTTTGCCCCACTCAGAAATTTGCATGCCTACCATGGGCTGCAGTAACCTCCATGCACTTTCGAGGCATGCTCCGTATCAGTCGACGGATGTGATCTTGGGGAAAACGGCCCCATTCCTCAGTGCCTGGATGAGCTGTTGCAGTATTCCTGGAGCTGAAGGGTGGTGTCGAATTCTCCTGTCAAGCATGTCCCAAAGATGTTCAAGGGGATTTAGGTCTGGACACATTGCAGGCCACCTCATGGTCTGAATGTCATGCATTGGTAGGAAGTCTTGAGTGACAGCTGCAATGTGTGGACGAGCATTATCCTGCATCAGAAGGACTCCAGGCCCCATGCCATGTGCAGCAACAATCACATGTTCTTCCAGAATGTCACGAATGTAAACGTCAGCGGTCATTCAATCTCAGAAGCCCACAAGATCCCTTCGATGGTCTAATGAGATGCCAGCCCAAACGATAATGGAAAAACATCCCATTCAGTCAGTCTCACAAACTGTTGCATTGGTGTTTTGCTCACCACATCGTCTCCGGACTTGTACACGGCCATCACAGCGGGTCAGGCGGAATCTTGACTCGTCTGTGAAGAGAACTGAATGCTAGTGGCGAAGCTAGAGGGTGACATGTTGATGTGCAAACTCTAGTCGCGCCTGTTTGTGCTGGCAGGTTAGCCTAGGCACTCGATTTGGTCGTCTGGCTTCCAAGCACACTTCACGTAATCTGTTCCGGATTGTTTGATCTGAAACGGCTACCCCAGTTGACATCTGCAGGTCATTTCTCAGTTCTCTGGCCATTAAGGTTCTTCGGCGCAGGGCACAAGTCCACACATAACGATGTTGATTGGCGGTTGTTGAGCATCGGCGACCTTGCATAGCTCTTCGTGTGTACTGGCCAGTCGCCTGGAATCGTGTCCACAGTCGGTAAATGACAGAAGAGGACACATTGAAGGTATTTGCCACAGTCCAAAATGATTGACCCGTTTGGAGCAATGTTACAGCTCTCGCAGCTTCTACTGCTTCAAGATGCCTTCGTGGCATGTCAGAGCACTAACAACAACGTTTCAGGAATGCCTGCAGCTTCTAATGTTCGACCGTTATCTCCAAGCAAAGAGTGTACTGGCATGTAACCACTTTGTTTTCCGGGGGATTATATTGCTATGCAAATTTCTCAGAACATCTGGTAGCAAAATGTGTTGGCTTCAACCATTTCTTATTAGGGAGATAGTAGGTTTCATGTTGCAGAAGATGAAATTGCTAAAAAGTATTATTTACGCCCTCTGTAGGGGATTCTACAAGTGTTCCTTTAATCGTTTTGAGCAGTGTAAAAACAAAGGTTCTGGCCTCTTTCGTTTATCGGGGGGAGGCAGTGGCCTGGTGGGCTTTCACTGAAACACAACTTCTGTGAAGTTAAGCAACATCAGGCACGGCTAGTCAGTGGATGGGTGACCATCCGTGATTCAGTCTTCCCCCCCCCCCCCCCCCCGGCTGCTGTGGCCATCTTACAGCAGTCGATAATCCAGGTTCATCCAGGGACCCAACTTGTCGGCTTCTAGCCATACAGGCCCTGGATGGACGTATTGGATTATCAGTACTAATAAATAAATATTGAAAAAAATTCCAGCTAGGGAGATTGTGGTAGAA
Organism: Rhysida immarginata; assembly: GCA_023313115.1. Taxonomy (NCBI): domain Eukaryota; kingdom Metazoa; phylum Arthropoda; class Chilopoda; order Scolopendromorpha; family Scolopendridae; genus Rhysida; species Rhysida immarginata. The sequence continues at coordinate 23,348 of JAHWFO010030785.1, read as the reverse complement.
AGTTAACGTCATCCCACTTTTCATAAATGATGCAAAAAAGGTGACTGGTTCGGCATGCTTGCTTGTATCTCTGAAATAGGCCTATTTACCGTCTTGAATGATTGTTCGACTGGAGGTCTCCGAAATGTGTTATTTTAGATATTTCCTCTATTAATGCCCAATTGCTTTTATAAAGATCCTTGCTTTTAAAATAAGAAAATAGATTCCACACAATCTCCCTAGCTTGGCTGTGAATAGTTTGTCCTCGAATTCCAAAGGTTTTTCGTTGAAGGAATACATGAAAATAAATTATGATCGCTGGTTACTGCACGTTGTGAATGGATTGACGCCCTCGTAGATAATGAAGAAACCCTCACAATTCCATGCACGTCGATTGCCTGACATGATTAATCGATATCAATGCTAAGCCACACCTACTCTAACTTTCTCTGGATCAACTATAGTTGATGGCACTAAAAACTTAGAAGTTAGCAAAGACTTAAAACTCATTCCATTAGTTATTGCTAACTTATATACAAACGTTCCTTTCGATGAAGCCACCATATCACAAATGTTCCTTCAAGAAAAGGCTCCACAATACGGACAATTACTGATAAAAGACTGTTCTCATTCCCGACGTTGCCACATGGATATTTGCCCCACTGATTCTAGACAGCTGAAAATTTGATACGTGAACGCATCATTAGTCATATAAGAACAATAAAAAAGTAAATAAAATAGGAATAAGGCAAATGACCAGGAATGTCCTGTCTTACATCTGTAAAGGTTCAGACCTTACACGGATATTAATTTGTGCCACCCACATGCAGGGGCGTGACCTTAATTGGGCCTCTGGGCAAATCCAAACCTTTGCACATGTCGGCAAGGGAGGGTGGACTCGTTTGAGCTCAAAAAAATACTCAGTGCGTTTCAGAATCAAAATAACTTTTAATTACTGAATAGCTAATAAAAACATCTTAAAACAACATATGCATATTATAAGGTACTAGATAATTCACAACTACATTGGGGCCCCTGAAAAATAACTCTCAGCATATCACTAACTCTTAATAACGTAACAGTTTATCTTAACGATACAACCACAAAATTCAAATATCCTACTAATAAATATCAATAATCAAAAGTATGTCACACATAAGTGTCCCGCTGTCTTTCAACACAATTGGGCTCAGGTACACCAGTCATTTCCTCTATCTGACCAGAGTTATGTGAATCTGCCACACAATCGACAAGCAAGTGTCATGTATCCCTTTTATTAATCAGGGAGGGATACAGTAACCCTGAAGTGCTCCAGACAATACAACTCCCATGGTCACTTATGCCCCCTATTAGCGATACAGGGGTGGATGACTACTCCGTGTACCCATGATAACCCGTCCCTCTTACTGCAAACGGCGCTGTGTGGACCACGTATGTGTAAGGTTTTGAGAATTAATTAGCTAGAATTTGAATATTCAGATTATTTATGCAAATGAGCTATTTTATTATTCGCGTTCAGGATTGTCTATTTAGATTCAGAAGTTAAGAGTTTATATAAAGTTTAGAAGAGTTTTTATGCAGAGAAAAATTAAATAAAGTTATTCATTGTTTTAAATATTTTTTATGCGTAGGTGTAAGGAGTTGTTAATAAGGAGCCGAGTTTTAAGGTTTGTCAGAAGGAGAAAGCAAGAGTCAGTTTACACAGCTTGTTTTGATCGTTAGAATCATATTCAAGGTTCGAAATTGTATGGGCAGTGTAGGACAAGTGAATCGGAAACCGGGTGAACAGATAGAAAGCAAGAAAGATGAATGTAAGGATCGAACTTTGGATCTTGAAGAGAGAAAGGAGACAGGGAATGATCACGTGGATGCCGAGGTTTGATTGGCTATCGAACATCGAGATTGTTAGTTCTGAGATGCTAAGTAAAAGAGTTTAGTCAGTGGCAATGTAACGATTCCCGTAGCCGAGTGTGCGGCGAACTACTCATAAATTTATATACTAATTCGGCCTACATCTGGTAATCTTAGGATTCCAGATGGGAAGTTTTAAATTTTAGTATTAATCCAGTTTGAGTTGTAGTTTATGAAAATGTAACCGTCAGATTGAAATTTAGTTAGCTCGCGTTATCGAGGTGTTTTGAAGAGTTTCTATCGAGCTGAGAACCAGCGTCATCAATTCCAATAATTTCATGGTTTGCGAGGGATGTTGCAAGAATGTGTACCGAGCCCCGTGGAGTACCCAGATCCAGTACAAGAAGCCAGAGACGATCTTCCTGTGAGCCACTCCGTTGGACGAGGACGACCCCCCTCCCGCCAAGCTGTTGTAGCAGAGAGGACGAGAGAGATCCAAGAGCGGACAGATTGAGAAGACACGGTACAGCCCATTTCCAATTTAATGTCTCAATGGCCAATTCTTTAATTCCTCACATGATTTCATTCTTTCTATTTTATATATTACATCCATATTTTGGGAAGGATTATTCTATCAAACAGTGGGAAGGACAATTATAACGTAACCTAGAACAGTCATATAATACGTAAAGAACCCTGATTAATTTAAACTAAATTCCGTATTTTATCCAGTTAATTGTTTAATTGTATTTATTAAAGTCTTACGTTCAGATCTTTATTCAGTGACAATATAGCAGATTGCTCAGTCAGTAGTTTACATTCATTATTATTTCGGAGCTATTAAAGCCATATTTGTATTTTACATTCCGAGAGAAATAGAACAATTTACAATTTGAGTTCCTGTTGAACATTGTTATCACTGTGTAATTCTAAAGTCAGTACAACCCGAATTTCCTTGAGATATAGATTGTATAATTGAACAATTGAGAATTACAAACATATCTAATTTACATATTACTATTACTAATTTATCATTATTGTTATATCAAGAACTTCTGATCATTGTCTTATAAGTTTAGTCCAAAGAACCCTTAATTGATAGACATTCTGTTGTATGCCACACAATTTAATTGCTAAGTTATATTTGGGATTGTGATTACTCATTGAAACGTATAATTAGTCAAATTGCCACCAGTCATTTCTTAATTATAAATTGTATCATTTTATTTGAATCTTAATTAGAGCTTGACTAAGTTGAAAATTCATATCTTAAATTATTATTATCATTTGCATTACCTTCCATACAATATTGTTTTATATACATTTGTTGAATATTGAATAAACATTATATGTTAAATTATTATGTCAGTCTAAGTGCCTATTCTTTCCTCCAGGCCGGGCCTGTTTAAGCGGAGGTATCTTTATGTAAGTGGGATAAACCCTAAATTATCATAAACTTTGTGAATAGTATAATTCACTGGCGCAGTCTTTTACCTAACATAATTATAATAAATTACTCGACCATAATTCTATGAATATTATCCCCAGGAACCCTACATATGTGAGCTCATCATTATTACTACTACATAGCTTATCTAACATTTAAAAGAAATGCTTAGATTGCAATCTATTTTAAACTACAGTAGTGAAATCACAAACTATTTGAAGTCCTACATGATCATTATTATTACATTGCTCCCTATGAAGTAGGAGATTTACATTGCATTCCCTAAAGAGCGTCCGTACAAAACAGTTTTGCTTTTCTCGCTAAAATGCGCAATAGACACAAGGCAAATTTTCGCAAACTAGAGTACTAAATTTCTTATTAAGCATTGTTCTTGGCTTGTAACGAATTATTTCTCTTGACTAAAAAAAGTTCCCGTTGAATAAAAAAAAGAAACGATCTCACCAAACTTGATGTTTTCTTATCTTCTATGAATCGCAGAGACAAAAGAGCATTCACATGGATTTGGGTTGCAAATGGAATCATGCTAATGCGTTCCATCTTTGCCAGTACCAAAATCAATTTTAACAGCGTGTTCAGATGTTTAATCGCAATTATAAACAATCCGTCTACCACTGCCGAACCTATGATTTAGTTACTCGTTTACAAAAAAAAGTCGAACTTAGGCATAGATGCCATTTTCGAACAGGGCTGAAAAACGGTTGCTTGCTCTCGCATACGTCCGTCGCTTACAATTTCCATTTTTTTCAAAAAAAACCTTAAACAATGACAAAACAATAATGGAAACCTCGAGGTTTTTCGGGGAATTTTTTCCCGCTACAACAAAGCTCAGCCTCTCTTGCTGAGACATTGTTGTAGAGGAGGGAAATCTCAATATCCATACAACAATTAAAACGGACAATTCTCGTTAAAAAAATACAAATAACCCAACACATACTCTTAAAATGACCCCCTCACAATCGTGAAAAACAAATGCAAACCGAGCTCACACTTGTAAACAAAAAAAAAAAAAAAGCGCACACTCACACATACTCGATCCAAACTCACACACAAGCGCACCTCCCCCACCAAACGAAACTCACACTGACTCACAGTCAAAAATTATCATTTATAATTCACTTTATGCATATTTATTTATTTATTGAGCATTTGGGACAGTTTTGGAGTGTGTTTATCCGTTAATGTTTTATATAGCTATTTGTGCTGTGGAAGGAGTTTAGAATTTTTCTGTTGATCGTTTTCTGAAACGAGTAGGCTTTCTAAGTTTTTAGAAAGTTAGAATTTCTAAGAGAAATCACTTTTATTTCTCTTTGTTCGTTTTATGGCCTCTGGGGGAGCGTGAATAATGTTCACTTCCTCTCGTTTAGGCAACTTTCAGCTTGTGTAACTGAAAGATGGGGGACGCGCACCCCTTCTGGTTGTCATATCAGTGTATTCGACATTGAACAGCTATTGAATTCACATCAAGCCGATGGGTTGGGTGAATGGTTACGCATAAAATAGAGGAATCTTTCCTCCCCCACCTTCGACTATTTCGGACCTTGGTTGACATTTTATTGCCTTTTTCATCTTGTTGGGTCTTTCTAGAATCTAGCAGGTGGCCGCGCGTCTGTTTGGCACCTTGGACAGAGTTCTAGAGGTGCGGGCGGATAAATCCGGATTGGGTTCTTAGATGACCCGTGTGACGTCACCGGTTGGTGATTGGTCGGATGTTCGAATCCCGGTCATACGAGTTTCTCGATCAGGCAGGATGATTTTGGTTCTTGCACCGCCAAGACATTCCAGCAGCTTCTTCTGATTCTTGCCCCTCGATGTGGGTTTGCCGACGAGTGTAAGTGTCTCTTGCTGGGACTTGGTTTTCTCGGCTGGTAGCAAAACCCATTGCTTTCCAACTACACGGGGGAATACCAAATTCTTTCAGTTAACGTTTTCTTCAATTTAATTTGGTGCAACCAGTTCTTTCTTTTATTTTGCTCGATTCAACGAGGTTTTTGTAACGAGTCTTTCCTTCGTGTTGGCAATGCTTTTGTCCCATAAATTGACCAGTTAGTCTTTGCCCCACGATCGTTTCCTGAGTTTCCTTGCCGCCGTATCCATGTTCAAACGAACGGAGTAGACGAGCGATGACCAAAGAGATGTCCTTACATGCCCGTTGCCCAACCACAATGATGCTGATGCTGTTGTTCTGTTTTGAGCTGTGAGTCCTAGACCTTAATTTTCAGTCCCTGGCCATTATTAAAGCGTTTTTCTTTGCAATTACTGTTTATGGGGTTTGATTGCCGTTATTATATTCTACTTGATTCAGTTGCTGATGTAATTGGGTTTTTATTTGCTAAAGCTATGCCTAATTTTAAATATTGTTTTATCTTTTGATGCGTACATTTCATGAGTTACTTTCACAATGATTACTTTCTGCATTTCACTTGATGCCATTTTATTGAGATTCTTTTACCATGACTAGATCCCTTATTTTATTTAATATTCGTTGTTCCGACCCTGATAGAGAGGTCGAAGGTTATTTAAATATCATTAATTTTAATTGTTTCTTATATCAATAAATTTATATATCATTTCTTTACACCAAAGAACTTGAGTCTATCTTTCTTTATTTGATCCTCTTCCTGGCCGTGCCCGTTTTGCGGATGAATCTTAATGTGGGGTTCATATTAAATCTTAACCACTCAATTCGGCCACAGACATTCAAAATTCTGCTATTATAGCAGTGGTGCTAACGACTGCAATCTTTGAATCTCACATTGATACCCATACCTTAACCTTTTCCCAGCCAGCTATTATCTTGAGAAAATGATTCTTCTTAAAGGGGAATAGAAAATATTTTTTAAAAAATTCAATAACTGACATACTGCTTTAAAATTTTTAATTTGTAATCTTGAATATAATTGCTTTTGATTAGTAATTTTTTTTGATCGATTAAAAGTAATGGTTTTTTCTTAAACAATACATTAAATTGTATAATAATATTTTCTATTTGAATGACTTGGTTTTAATCCTTTTTTAAAAAATTACAAATGTAATACTTTCGAATTTGATAATAGCCAAAATTTAGGGAGAAATCTTTTCTAAATAAAGCAAAAAAAAATTTTTAATATCTCTATTTGTTTTTTTAAACGATTTTTGATATAACTGAATGTGGAATATTTTTACTTTTTTTTTCGAAGATATACGTAATTTGTTAAATGGGTCACACCTGCATGACAATAGCTAGAAAATCAAATAATAGGATTTTAATCTCTTTCCTTGATAAAGCAATGATGTGGCCTTATCTAACTTCCTTATATTCTGAGAAAGGGACAATCTCATATGATGTCATCAAGAAACGATCCTTATAGCAATGATTTTAATTTTTGTGAAATAACTTATGAATAAAATGTAATTTACGAAAAAGAAAATTCAAAACATAAAGGAATCATTTTAATGTAATTCAATCATTAAATGGTTCAATAGTGCCCTGGAATATTTTAATAAATTCGTAATTTTAGATGTTGCTAAGTTTCTCCATACCAGATACACAAGCTTTCTAAAATTTCGAATATTATTGATTATTAATAAATTTGGGGTATATAATTTATTTGCAAGTAATTATAAAGCTTTCAAGAATTCCACAAAAGCAGTTTAAAGTTTTTATCGATAATAGAAAATTTCTTATAAGCATTTTTTATAGTCATGATTTCACCCCCCCCCCTCCGTTGACAACACCTGTGGGAAATCATTTTTTTATTATATTTTCTCATTTAATTTTAAATTTTGAAGAGATATACTAGTAGTAATGTGCATCTGAAAAAAAATAAAAAAAAATTAGCAATTTATCTGTAATAGAATTTAAGTTATATGCATTTAAATTTTGTAATGTGTTATATGGAACTGACATAGCTACAAGTGGCCTGATTAGGCCACCTCCCCTGGGAAATGGTTAAGGGACAGATCTTATACACTGACGCAAATCGACAGGTGTATGCATTTAGCTTTCCTTACAGTGGCGCAGTCGACAGGATTTTCGAATCCATACTAAGGTGAGCGCCGTACGATGTATGAGGTTGCCGTTCTTTAGAGTGGCTACAGCCGACAGGATCTTTTTTCCGAGCTGTAATTTTATTGTCTAAAACTGTGGATAAAACTTTAAAATCCGTTTGAATTGAAATATTTGAATTGAAGACCTGGAAGGATCACCTGAGTTGTGAAGATTTCATTTTTTCTAGTTTATTTTTATCCTTATAAAGAGGATGGCTCAAGAATCTTTTGCGTTGACAAGTGAACTTTCTTATTTCGATGGATCTACGGATCCGGAATTATTTTTTCAAAGACTAGACGAAATTGGTGTATTATGTGGATGGGACCCTGATCATAAATTAAATTTGGCTAAGTTTAAGTTGAGTGGAAGTGCACAATTTTTCTGTAGACACGATCAAGCGATGGCAAGTGCCACTAATTACAATGATTTTAAGAAACACATGATGGAATGATTTGGCAGGGAACCAAGAGGCAGAAGCGAGCGCTTGTTTAGCGAGTGTAGGCAGAACAGAGGGGAGAGCGTAAGGGAATTCACCACGTGCCTTCAGGCGCTGGGGAAGAAAATCATGATCTCTGTAGAAGGAGTTGGGCCAGAGGTGGAGGTGAAGCAAGCTTTTATTAGGCAAATTTTAGAGGAAAGGATTTGAGAAAAATTCTTGGAGGGACTGCATCCCAACTTACAAAAAACTGTTCTGTTTAGGAGACCTGAAACTTTAGATAAAGCAATTGGTTATGCAGAGGAGGAGGATGAACTGGAATTTAGGTTTGCTGCCGTATCGCATCAGCATGGGTTAAATTCATTGGAAAAGGGAAACACTGAATTGGCAGAGGATAAAACTGAATTAGATATTAATGCACTAATTGGCCAAAGGAATGACGAGATTTTAAAATTAAAAATGGAGGAAATGGGGAATTTTACAAACAAACAGCAGCCCGACTGAGCGACCACCTTGGTACCACAGAGAGAACAGAGCAGGCAGCCATTAGGTTGCCATTAGGCAACCTGTCCCAGCCGCAAAATTCAACTGTGGGAGGCAAAGGAAATTTAGAGCACGGGGTGTGAGCAGAAATTATTTGTTTTGCCTGTCAACGTTCTGGCACGTGATCAGCCAGTGTAACAACCGTAAGCCTGGGAAAATAATCTGTTTTTTCTGCTTGCTGGAAGGCCACACGCAAAAATTTTGTTGAAAAAAATGAAGGCGCAGGGAGAACGCGCTAAGGCACCAGAGAATCCGCCGAACGAATCCAATGCGAGGCAGCCACTAGCAAACCAGTCAAAAATCGCTCAAGCTGCCCCCCACCCAGGCGAAAGGTAGGGAGGTCAGTGAACCAGACAGCTCAAGCATTCAATAGCAGTGATATGGAACTGAAGGAATTAGTTGTTACAGAAAAGGCAGGGTCATTTACTATCAAATTTCTTTTGGACAGCGGATCAAAAGTAACTTTAATTGATGCAAACACTTTGGGGATATTAAAAGCCAATGGTTATTCTGTAAAAGATGTTAAAGGACCCGAAATACAATTTGTAGGTGTCACGGGGCATAATTTTAAGTCTGAAGATTCTTGCTCACTTGATATTAATTTTGTTGAACGAAATTATAAAATTTATTTGTTATGTTTGGCATCGGAGAAGCGATATTACTTATCATGCTCTTTTGGGACGGGATATGCTTCATAAATATGGGTTCATTATCGATTTTGACTGTGCTGTTTTGCACGATGAGGTTCAGAAAATTCCATTTGAAAGCATATGGCAATGGGGTCAAGATGGGAAAAGTGCTTGCAGTGTAACAGCTATTAAAGAACAGATTGAAGCAATTCCGGTATTTTGTAAAAAAACAGGTTACTATTCCTCCCTATTCTGAAGTGGTATTTGAAGCAAAAATTAAAGGAAAATCTCTTACAAATAGAATTGGCCTACTAGAACCTAAGGAAATTGATACAGGTCTTATTGGTGCGAAAGTATTGGCTAAAATTTCAAAATTTAATACGACCCCAGTCCGCTGGATGAACTATTCAGGCGAAATGTTAACCGTACAAAAGGGGAAGGTATTAGGAAAATTATTTGGCGCTGAGGAGGAGGAAGTGGAATTTAATAACATCATTGATGAGGGCGCAGAGCTAAATTTTCATAATCATGAATTTTTGAGTAATTTTAAGTTAGAACACTTCAACCCTGAAAAGAGGAGAGCTCTGGAAAAATTAATATTGGAATATTCTGATGTATTTTCTAAATTTGATTTTGGGAAAGTGTAAATTGGCTAATCATACAATTGATACGGGAGACGCACGCCCGATTTTTCCAGATAATTCTTAACTTCAGGATAATTCTCTAATATTCTATTTGCTTTTAGAGAATTATCCTCTTTTGCTTTGATAAAGGATAGGCTCTATCTGAAACATCAGCTTTTTATTTTTATTTTGATTTAGATTAATTATTTTTGTTTATTATACCTTATTTTTTTTATCTAATTTGTATTTTTATTAATATTTATTATTTATTGTATTCCAGGGTTCTTGTGTCTCGTCCTTCTCTTAATATATATCCGTTCATTACTCACAAAGAGAAATTATGAACAAAATAGTGGATGATTTGTTAAAACACGAAATTATTTGTCCAAGCACATCGCCATGGGCAGCACTAGCTCTTTTGGTTAAGAAAAAGGCCGGGACCTACCATTTTGTAGTTGACTAACGCAAATGGAACGCCGTTACTAAAGTTGATGCCTACTCCCTTCCATTGATAGTTGAATCTCTTTGTCAATTGGGTAAATAGAAATATTTTTCTGTCTTGGATGCCAACCAAGGCTATTTTCAGTTGGAAATCAATGATACCGAAAAGACAGGATTTTCCGTAATTAACGGGAAATATGAGTTCAAGCGTTTACCTACGGGTTTGTCTAATGCGCCAGCGCTTTGGCAGCGAACAGCTGATTTTATTATTAGAGGTCTAAAGTACAGAATCAACGTTTATTTAGATGACTGGATTATTTTCACTGAGACGTTTGAAACCCATTTGCACAGTTTGAAGGACTTATTTGAGCGATTAAGAGATGTCAATTTGAAATTAAAGCCCTGGAAGTGTCAGTTTTTGAATGATAAAGTAAATTTCCTGGGACATGTTGTTTCAGCAGAAGGAATAGCCCTGATGCTAGTAAGATTGAAGCAGTGCAAAATTTTCCACGCCCGAGGAACGTGCATGAGGTTCAATCATTTTTAGGCTTTGCTAACTACTATAGAAGGCAATTTGATTCTTTTAGCGCGATCAATAAGTTTAGGCCCTTTTTCCGCATAAGTTTGGACGTGGTCAGACCTTTTCCTACATCTGATTCCGGGAATAAGTATATACACTCTAACCCGTTTAACACGAACACTCTTAATACAAAATCCTGTTTAATATGAAATTATTCTCTGGCCCGACCCTGTCTATGTAATTTACATGTAAAATTGACCCAACAATAAGAACATTTTTTTATGAATATACGCAGTGTTGGCACCGCTACCCCTAAAACTAGCGTGCTACTTTTAGCGTCGATATCGCTATTGTAGCGATTTCATAGCGCGCTTATTTCCTAAACAGAGTCAGCGAATTTATAGTGTCGCTAGCTTTTTTTTTTAAATCTAAGCAATATTTCGTTTATATTTCGCTGAAAATTCGCTAAAATATGAAAATAGATTTGAAGAAATCCCACTCAATATATCGTATTTTTTATTTGATTATTTCGATTAATTCGGGCGTTTTTTTTGGTTCCATTAATAAACCAATCAGAAAGATTTTAGATTATTAAATGTCTGTTCATGTGTATGCCTTCTCATTGCTGCTTCATAGGTAGTAATAGGTAGTTATAGAAATCATTTGGACTCGGAAGCTCGTCGTTATCAAGGTTGTTATTCTTCTTTATTCAGGTTAGTTGTTTGTTATTTCATTTATTTTACTTTATTTTAAGTACCGGATTTATTGCAAGGTGATATTTATTTAGAGTTAAATTGCAAGGGGAAACAACTGATATTTATCATTAGCGAAGAATATTGCACCTCCCTACTAGCGACCGGGAAAAGTCAGTAAATATCGCACATCCCTACAAAATATCAGAATTTTACAAAATCTGCCAAAAAATGCGAAATTGGATCGAAGAATTTGAAAAATATCAATAATATTCTATCAAAATTGATTTTATTTTTGGTGCTGGTGATCAGGGAAAATTGTGATCGATCGGGAAAAGTCAGGGTATTTTTTCACTGGGAATCCTGCATCCAATTTGAATGGTTTAAACAAAAGATTTGGTACCTACTTCCATGATGATCAAATGATTTTGGCAGCTGTCACTCATCCAATGTTCAAGCTATCATGGATTGTAGATGAAGGACAAACTTCCAGAGCAAGAAAACTGCTCACAAATGCGGTTGAACCATTTCTTCCTGCAGAAAACTTCCAAAAATCACAAAGTACATGGTTTTTATTTGTACTCAAGTAGTCATATGTAATGTTATAAATATATTACGATAATAATTAACATTTTAATTATTTTAGAATCAACTGATGAAGACCTTGATTTTTATGATTTCGAGATGGGAAATGCCTCTTCATCAGCAGCAGTCTTGGACAAATACTTGGCAGATCCTTCTAGGGAAGTTGAAATGCTTCAGAAATATCCAGTAATAAAAAAAATCTTTTTAGGCTACAATACAAGCATGACATCTAGTGCTCCAGTTGAGTGTGTGTTCAGTTGTGGTAAATTGATTTTAACCTCACTGAGAAACAGACTATTGCCATCTATTTTAAAAAACTTGTGCTATTAAAAAAAATAAAATATTCTGTTAAATAAATGTGTGTTATCTTAAACTGTATCATATAATTTGACATATGAGAAACAGGTATATAATTTTTAAACAGTTCTCTTTACTTCATCACACCCCAAATGGTAGTAATGGCTGGCTATTTTTTTAGTGGTAGCGGTAGCGATATTTCGTCGACATAGCGGTAGCGATATTTCGTCGACATAGCGGTAGCGATATTTAGCTAGATTTTTGCCTATCCAGATTTAGCAGTAGTGGTATTTAGCTAGAATTTCGTTGATATAGCGGTAGCGTAGCGAGCTAGATTTATTAGCTAGCGATGCCAATACTGAATATACGGTTATTACGAAAGATGTTTGGCAATTTTTTTTTTCTTAAATATATTATGGGTTTTTTCCACGAAAATAAGGTGTCAAAAAACGGGGGATCGTCTTATAATCAAAATTTCAGATTTGGAAAAAAATTTGGTCCCCCCCCCCCTCTCCCGATAGAAGAGCGGCTGTTAAAAACCTGTCCGTTTTAAGCCTAAGTATAGGATTAGCAATTTTCCACAATAAAGATGTAAAAATGATCACATCCTTTATTTACAAAGGAATATTTTGAATGTTACAGTTCATAATTGTTTATTAACGTAAGAAATTATGCAGAAATTAACTTTTAAGAACTTCCACTGCCATTGTTATCCCAGAAGCCATTGCCAACTATGGCGTCGGATTGGGCCCTGCATAACCATGTGATCGGACAAAACATGAAAAGATCGTTTTAATTTCACACTGTAAAACTTTTTACAAAAGCGACAGATAAGGATAATTTGTTTTTATAAGTCAAGCAATTTACTGTGATTATTTTTTGACTTAATAAACGGTAGAAATTTTGATAGGCAACAACAGAAAAAAAATTAAAGAAAAAAAAAAGTACAAAGAAACGCAGATACAGGCCAATAGAGAAGAACAAAATCAACAATTCACATAAGAGCAAATAAACCAATAGGGACTTTTCGGGTGGGCGGAAGTGTACACAAAAAATAGAAAAAATCTTTTTAATTTTCACTTGTTTAATCAGCAACCAAATGTCGTAATTGTTAAACTGCAAAATATCAACTTTTTGTAGTTTCTAAATCCATATATTACTTGGAAATAATAAATGTCCTTGTATATTTACGTGTTCCTTCATTACAATACATTAACATAAACAGTTATTCAATATAAATAGATAATGATTTCAAAAGGGTTTAAGAAAATCGAAATGCAACATCGATGGTACAAAAGCATCGAAAATTCGAGTGCCGAAACTTTTTGAACATCGATACTTTCGGCTATTTCATTTACAGCCATGCATTAATAAATCTAATCGAGGCATGCAAATAAAAAATTTTCCTAAGAAATTAAGCATGCAAACGTGCGAATTTTTTAGTGTATTTCCTTAAAGGATGCGTGCGCATACCGCATTGAATGAATTAAGATCAATATTCTTATCCCAAGATGATGCTGTGGATGAATTGCTAAATAGGCAAAAAATTAACTGTTAAGAGTAAACAAACGATGATAACAGATTATTTTAACCAGAACGCAGAATAACAATCAAAGATAAATTGTTTTTGTTAAATTGTCTATTTTTTGTCTTTCTCTGAAATTACGAAATTCTTTTATTACAAAAAGATTTTTTGTTCCTTAGGATTTCATATTAAACGGGTTAGAGTGTACTTACCATAATCGATAATTTTAGTCGCTTTTTTGAAGTGTTGCCGTTGCCAGATCAGATAGCTGATACCATTGCAAAAGCACTAGTGGAGAGTGTTTTTACCCGTTACTCCATCCCTACTCAAATTTTAAGCGATCGAGGTGCAAACTTTACCTCCGATCTTATGAAAGAGGTTTGCGCGCATTTAGGAATAAAGATAATATTAACAAGCACCTTTCATCCATCGGGCAACGGGATGATTGAGCGATGGCACAGAAAGATTATCGGCGCTTTGAAGCACTACGTGTTCCATAGTCAAAAAAAAATTGGGACTCGTGGATTCTGTACATTGTTTTTAGCTATAATTCCATCTCTCCATTTGTCTGTAGGAGAGAGCCCATTTATATTATTTTTCGGCAGAGATCCGATCCTGCCTTTTGATATTTTCACCACGCCCTGCAAGGTTCATTATGACATAGATACGAACTATGGTAGCGAGATGGAAGCCCGTTTGAGGCATGCGTACGAAGTTGCGGAGAAAGTCAGCGCCGAACAAGTGATTCAGCGCAAGCGAGTGCATGACAAGAGGCACAAGCCACACGCAAGGTGGGTGATTTGGTGTTCTTGAGGGTTCCCCAAGTGAAGCAAGGTTTGGCAAAAAAATTACACGCCAATTACGAGGGGCCGTACAAACTAGTTGGGCAGTTAATTCCCATGAATTTCGTTGTTCAAAATGTGGAAGACCAATAAAAGCAAACTAGTGTATGCGAATAGATTAAGGCCAAAGGTGGGTGACCAGGGTGCCCCACCTGAGAAAAAGAAACGAGAAAAGCTGCGCCAAGCTGTAGAGAGACCCGAGCCATACCAGCTGATCGGACGAGTTATTATAGCGAAGAGGATTTTATTGTGCGTAGGCCAGCAAATGCACCTGTGAGGCATGCGGAGAGTCCGCCTGAGCCGAACAAACCAGCTCGAGAGAATTTAGCACCACTGCCAGAGCCGCTTGCATGCGCGGAGATATCTCCACCAGCACCGCCTGTAAACCCGCCATATACATTGCGCAGCAGAGGTCCAGTCTCGGATCGGTCGTGGTTGCTGCCGTCACCTCGCGATCAGCGATCGATGGACGCTGTTCGAGCTGAGAACCCCATGAAAGAGGAGCCGTCTGAAGCTACAATTCAGCCTAAGAGTGCTGTAGAATCCATAGGGGAGGCCCCAGCCTCGATGGGTAGAGCTGACTGCCAACCCTCGAAAATCCCGTGCCCGGAAGAAAGCAAAATTTCAATGCCTCATGCTAGGGTGGATGAGTTCCTCCAGAACATGAAGGGACTTATGAGAATGTCTAGTTAGAACGTCAGCTCACAGACTATTATTTTATTGTTACAATTTTTTTTCCACTTGCAATGTGGAGATGAGAGAGTTTTTCCTAATATTACGAGGGTTGGGGCAAAAGTCATGGCAACTATTTATTTTCTTGAAGATATCAGTCCGGCTGGAAATTGTGACATATACAGACGAAAGGACAAGGTATTAACTACATGTGTGGACAATGAATAGCACTGAAATATCGTAACACACTTATTTATTACTATAGTATACAGGGCAATATGGCCTTCACAGTGCAAAAGAATGACAACACAGTACACATAAAGTTGACATGACAAACCTGGGCCTAAAGACCCTCAAAGTAGTCCCCTGCTACTGTCACCACACGCTGCCAACGATGTGGGAGGTGCTGAATACCATCAGCCTCAGCATTATTTCCAAGGGCTTCCACTAATTCACTGGGACATTCCATCGCATTTCTCCCTCGGAGAACGGCTATTTTGATGTAAGCGCGCTGCTCAACACTGGTTACTTCCATCTCGCACGACATTCACCAACTGACTGATTTCACAGCCCTCGCTGCACTACTATCTGCTATCACAGAGCCATCTGTTGTTCTGCATACACACTATGCCTGCAGAACTTCATACGACACATATGTTTGTGATCCGTTCACATATCTACAAGAAAAAAAATATTTGCCATGACTTATGCCCCAACCCTCATATTTGTTTGACAAAATGTTGCGATTACTGATTGAAGCTGATCTTTGTATATCCTTTTTGCAAACGTTTCCTTTTGTGTTTACCTCAGCTGATATTGCTGAGTCGGTGGAAACTATTTACCTAATTGTGGTATTTACTATTGTCAGGTAGCCAGTCCCCATATAATTTTTTTTGCTGTATTAGCCAACGAAAAGCCACTAATAAAAGCTCCCTAGTGGATGGCAGAGATGGGAGAGAGCCATCTGTAGATGAAGTTATTGTCAAGATGAAGGCGTATTTTAAAAATAGGCATTCTAATTGTTATTTACTGTTGTATTTGCTATTATGAGCTGGAGCTCTTATTTCCTGACTCTTCTCTTTTTCTCAAGTCAGAGGAGTGCCATTGTATTTAATGTGGCCAGTTGATTACTGCGTTTTCAGAATTATTACGTTCTGATGAATTACTCTACATTTTTTTTTGTGTTGGCTGGAAATGGACATTGCATCATGAGCAAATCTTGTTTATCTTTGCTTCTTGGTTTGTTCTTGAAATTAACTTTTTTTTTCATTTATTATTACCCCAGTCTGAAGAGAGAGAGATCGGGAGTTGACGTTATAGTGAGGGACAAAACACACCCCCCTCCTCTCCCTCGCTACGCCGCAGTCGTTGAGAGGGGATGAGTTCCCCCAAAGAATACGCCACCGCAGAGCATGAGCAGCGACGAAAGAAGTTGAAGGAATTTTTTTGCTTTTATGCTTTAGCAATTACTAGATTGATTGGAGTGAGTTTAGATATTTAGGATAGTTTATAAGAGCTACTTGCGATTTGAAGGGAAGAGAGTATAGTATGTGCATTGTTCTGATGGGCATACGCTGTCCGAGCTTGTTTAAATATTTTCTAATGAAGCCGTAATGTAGGATTAGTTGACTTAGAATTGTAATTTGATATTTTCTTTTGTTTACAACCACTTAAATGTTATTAGTAGTTTACATCCCCAAATTGTCGCATATTAATGAGGTGGGCGTGGCCTATTCCAGCCAATCAGCGTGCAGCATTCGCATCACGTGACCCCCCACCACCCCCTACCCCTTCCTGCACAGGCGTTCAGCCAATCTGCGTGCAGAAGGCGACTCACGTGACCCACCACCTCACCTCCCCCTGTTTTGGGTGTTGGCCTTTTAATTTGGTCGTTGGCCTTTTAATTTGGGCATTGGCTTTTTATTTGGGCGTTGGCTTTTTATTTGGGCGTTGGCCTTTTAATTTGGGCGTTGGCCTTTAATTGGGCGTTAGCCTTTATTTGGGTGGGGCCTGAAATAAAATTAATTTTATAATCCTCTGATATACCCGTGGAAGATTAGAGGGGTCCTGATGCTCTCAGCAAAATCCACTTAGGTGGTTCTGTCTTACAAGTGTACAGCGGTTGATTCGCTTAAATACCATTGATTTCGGCAAGGGGGTTCGGTACTGGCTCCCTCAAAGGTTTACCTAATTACTAATTCACTATTGTTTCTCAGGTAACCAAATTTTTTCCAAGCTCTTTTCACAGTTTTTCTAAATTAAATGACTACTGTTTCAAGATGTTTTGTTTTGTTTTTTTAATTTTCAACTAATGGATACATTGTTTCAATGGATAGGTGTGCAGTTGTGTAGGGACTAATACTGTCTAAAAAGGTGGGACTGGACTCTCATATACCTGTTATAAATAAATAAATAAATACAGAGGTGTTCTTTACATAATTTAAATTTTGGTCATGGATGAGGCATTTTCTAACCCCGCTAATGCTGCCGGTTTTGGTGGTGTGAAAGGTTTAGCTAAACAAACAAATCATTCTGAAAAAGAGACACGTGAATGGTTAAGGGGTGTGAGAGCTTATACGCTACATAAAACGGTGCGTCATCATTACCCACGTAATCGCATGCGTGTATATGCGCCATTTGAGCAATTTCAAGTGGACTTGGTTGATCTGACCAGTCTGTCAAAACAGAACGATGGTTATAAATTTCTACTTACCTGCATCGACGTTTTCTCATGCTATGCGTGGGTAATTCCTCTAAAAACGAAGAGGGGACTTGAACTTCAGAAAGCCTTTCAAAAAATTTTCACACTCAGTAGTGTTCCTGTAAAAGTGAACAGCGATAAAGGGAAGGAGTTTTTAAACAAACACGTTCAAGATTATTTTAAAGAACTCGACATCGATTTCTTCACCACAGAATCAGATTTGAAAGCCGTTACGGTCGAACGATTCAACCGTACGTTAAAAACGAGGATGTTTAAGTTTTTTACATTTACCAACACACACAGATACATCGATGTCTTACCGGATCTCGTGTTAAGCTACAACCACCGCAATCACAGAGCCTTGGGTATGGCACCAGCTGATGTCAATGAACGAAATGCCCCAGCTCTATGGTTGAAACAACAGTTATTATACAGCAGTACCACAAACAAATCCAAGGTTGCAAGTCGGCGATTACGTACGTATTTCGAAAGTGAAAAACATATTTGATAAAGGCTATCTCCCAAACTGGACAGAGGAGGTGTTTGAGGTTTCAAAAATCATTTATAGAAAACCTGTTGTGTATAAAATTAAAGATTACGATGGCAACGAGATCTCAGGTGTATTCTACGATCAGGAGTTACAAAAGGTGAAAAAACCTGAAGTTTTTAACATTGAACAGTTTATTCGCTGGCGACCGAGGCGTGGTGTTCGCGAAGCTTTTGTGAAATGGCAAGGTTACCCGGCCAGCATGAACAGCTGGGTACGAGAGATAGATCTTTTAAATGCTTGACAAGAGGCGTTTGACAGCAGTTGGGTCCGAGTGCAGCCATCATGTATGAAGACACGGATTTTTATGTTACGCTACCATCAAACACACATACTGGTGAGCAAATTCATTCCAATACAACAGCTCATTTTATCACAAGACTGCCGAGGACGCTACGTTTCCAGGGTCGATCGGAAGTTGGTTTATCGGAAACATATTTCCCAGCCCTCTTCAAGAACATTACGACGGTAAACAACACTTTCGAAATAGGTTTCAAGGCTGATCACATAGATGAACAAATCGATTTCAGCATTGTTTCACCAGTAAGAATTCCGACATTCCAGTCTTTCCTAATTGAAGTTGAATTGGTGTTACAAGCCTATTTGAAAGATTTTCTCATTTACCATAACCCTTCTTTAGAACAAAACGTCATCATGAGTTTGCCTCTGAATGTCGGGATTCGCTTTAACACGCCCGAATTCTGTAAGTTGTTCAATGTTTCGCCAAACATTTTCTACGAGGACCGTTTCTCTCTAACTCCGGATTACAACCGGCCGTTTAAGTGGGTGTCCGATTTTTCTGTTACGTTAAGGTATCCCAAGTCGGCACCTCTATATCAAAAAATTGTTGAATTTAAGAGTACCAAACTGCAAAATAGGGTAGCCGCAATTGATTTTCTAAAAGATAGTTTTAGAAAGGCGGGCGTCGAGACAAAGGTTGTTAATGATCTTGTATTGTTTACGGGGTCCTCAACACAGTTCATCGAATTCCCAGTAGATGTCAACATTGGGTTTATACCTGGTAGGTTTCTGAACAAGAAATTGAAAACGCCTGTTACTCTGCCCTTAAATGACACAAAGGACGGATTTATCAGCTGTTATTTTTGATCCACCTGACACTCCAGAACAGTGCATCTTAAAAATTCCTGAAGGGTATTATGATAGTCGTAGGGATGTTGTCGAGGCGCTCGTTAAGTTGATTCCATTGAAAGAACAGGCTTTTTACAAAATCAATCTCACACCTAACAAATGTTTTCATTTCAAATGCACAGAAGGCCGCTATATTAATTTTAGCGAGGGTTTATGTTACACATTGTGTTTACAAGCTGAACTTGTTATCGGTGAGGGTTCAATCCCAATAGATCTTACACGTGGCATACATGGTTATTATCTGTATACAGACATCATACAGTCGCAGGTCGTGGGTAACACATTCGCTCCGCTCCTACGAACCATACCCGTTTCACATGCCAGACGAGAAGTGATTTATCAGACTTTTCATTCACCCGACTACTTTCCCTTAAGTAAAAACGTCATTGACACGATTGAAATCGCGGTTCATTCCGACCACGGTGATTTACTCGCGTTTTTAACAGGTAAAACCATAGTGAAATTACATTTTCGTAAGAAACAACTGTAGTGCGAGGTTGATTTATTTTTTCTCTCCTCCTCGATTACTTCAAGATGCATATCCCCTATCAGCCGAGCCAAGAAGTAATATCACGTTACTATTTAAACCAGAGAGGGAATGGTTTACCTGTGTTTAGAGGGTCGGTTTACCAGAGAGGCAATGGGATTGGTTCAGTATTTTCAAATCTGTTTCGCTTGGCAACACCTTTACTCAAATCCGTGGGTAAGATTCTCGGTCGGCATGCCCTAAAGGGCGGTGTCTCCGTTTTTAATGATGTGATACATGGTAAAAATTTTAAACAGTCGTTGTCATCACGAATGAAAGAAGCTGGAGGTAATGCCCTGCAGGAAATGGGTGCTAGAGTTCAGAGAGGTAGAGGTCGCGTTAAAAGACGAAATTCGGCATTTCCAACTCATTCACATGTAAAAAGACCCAGAGGCAACAGTGTGGAGACCTTTCTAAAGAGTGAATACAGACAAAGAAGTCGAGTGCAGCGTTCAAAAAAGCTGAAAAACGTGCAGAAGAAACAGAAGAAGAAGAGGAAGAAACAGAAGAAGTCGACAAAAACACCGACAAAACTACGTTCTAAGCCGATTTTAAACATACGTCCTTTATCATCGGTTTTCGCCTAATACATACGTAATCATGGCATCAATGATACACCAGCTGAGCGCTGAATGTCTCAACAGCGATCTCGACATTTTTCCTATACCCCACACGAGTGGTCAACAGGAAAAGCGACACGTCACGGGGTACCAGCCAACAGCCATCATCAGCCAAGACGGGCCTATTGAATTCTACGTACCTGGTTTGGCAGATTTTTACACGGATCTCGATCAATCTACATCAAGTCGTTATCAACAAAGGGGATGGACCGTTACCAGCTGGTGATAAAACAGGACCTGTGAACCTCTTCTTACATTCGCTATTCTCACAAGTCGATTGCTATTTAGGTGATACGTTAGTTAGTCATAGTAATAACTTATATCCGTACAGAGCTTATTTTGAAACTCTTTTGAACTATGGGCAGAATTCTAAACAAAGTCAACTCACAAAAGCAGGGTATTGTAAAGACACGAGCGGTAAAATGGACAATGCTGACGATGCAAACAATGGGTTTAAGTTACGTAAAAGACTCGCACGAAACGGCGTTTACTGCGTGGAAGGCCCGCTCCATTTAGACATCTTTCGGCAGGGTCGATTACTACTAAACTCTACAGATTTTCGTCTGAGACTTTACAGAAGTAAACCCTCCTTTGCTCTGATGTCTGATGTAGCTAACCCAAATTATCAGATTACAATCCGAAAAGCAATGCTGAATGTCGAGAGACTTAAAGTTAACACAGCCACGCTATTAGCGCATGCAAAGACTCTGCAAACCACTAACGCGTTTTACCCTATCGGGTGGGTTGAAATGAGGTCCGTGAGTATTGCTACGGGAACTAGAAATCACGTCATACAGAACTTAATTACGGGTCAGATTCCCACCCAATTGATTTTTGCATTTACATCGAGTGAAGCCCAGAATGGTTCTTTTACTTCGAATCCATTCAACTTTCAACATTTCAATCTATCTTTCTTCTCCCTCTCATTGGATACTCATGCAATTCCTCGAAACCCTCTGACACCGAATTTTTCCTCTGGGTCATACTTGAGAGAGTTTGTTCATTCCATGAAAGCACTTGGGATTTGGAAAGAAGACAGAGATGTTGACATCAGTCAGTTCGATTACGGATCTGGTTACACATTTCTGGCCTTTGATCTTTCAGGGGACAGGAATTATTATACAGATAGATATAACCTTATACATAACGGTACGTTAAGCGTTGAAGTTCAGTTTTCCGAACCATTAGCTAATTCGGTGAATCTGATTGCTTATTGTCAATATCAGAATCTCCTGGAAATCAATAAAGACAGAACCGTGAGCTTCGAATTCACAAATTAAGGTCGATGGATACGCAAGAGCTATGGAGGGCTCTCGAGAGAGATCCATTCACATATACTATGGCAAGAGGTGTTTTCCCGGCGGATTTGGTGCTTCAACTCAAACCTCTGCATCCAGCTTTACTCATTGCTAACACGGATGATTCCACCAAGCCAGGCTCGCATTGGGTGGCTTTTTTTATACCGTCCTGCAAACAAGCATACATCTTTGATTCTTTCGGAATGTTTCCTCAACCGCAATTCCACCCGTTCAAGCTTATGCACTCGGATCTACAACACGAGAATAGTGCAACATCAGACGTCTGACACATGCGGTCATCACTGTCTACATTACCTGAAATTAGCAGCCAGGGGTTATTCTACGGCAGACATCTTGAACAACACTTATACAAATGAACTGCTTTTGAACGACTTACTCGTGAAATGTGAAATCATCCAAGACGAATATACTAGCAACTCTGAATTTAATATCCATGTGATAACATCAGGTCTCTTTCGTAGTGTCTCTATGAAACGTGTACGCGGGGAAGGCTACTCAACAGGCAAACTCGCTATGTTACCCGGCCGTCTGTCCTCTTCGTAGGCCTCTTCGAATCCGCTAGCCATGGCGATATCACGGTCTGCGAGGGTTTTTTCTTTTAAGTCTGCAGACGTGCAAAAATCGGGTGAATAGACGAGTTGTTGTTGATACAGATAAGTAGGTGTTTCTTGAAGGGATTGCGGTGACGGCGTTTGTGGTATTAAAGACGGGTTTGAAGGTGGTTGAGGGTCGGTTTGGGTTGAAAGACTTGTTCGTTTCGAATGACCTTCACGACGCCTTGCTCTTAGATATTTTTGAAGTGTGTTTAAATAAAGATCCATTTTCTGATGCACATTCAAATTTGATGCTTTTAAAATCTCATTGATTTGAGAATCCAATTGTTTATTACGTTTTTTTCCCACGTCATTAACTTTATGCGCTAAACCTTTTATTTTCCGCAAATGTTGTTTAATGGGTGGTGTCCAGTCGACTCTGCGATGTAGAATGTTATGACAGATCTCGCACAACGCTTTAACTTGATTTAGAGTGGCATGTTGCATTAATACTTTCCTATGCTGAGGAGACGAGTGTTTCAAAGCTCCTAGAAAATGACGATGTTTCACAACCAGAGGAATCATTGTTGTATCAACACCTTATTCAGCCGATTTAAAAATGACAGTCGGCGGTTTTAAACCCGCGCTTTATCCGCATAAACAATGATAGGTTTTTCGGGCGGAAAAATCTTACTACGCAATCTCAGAACATCAGGACAACTCTGAGTTAAATCAAGCAGTAAATAACTATGGGGTTCCCGAGTGGCATCTTTAAAGGCTTCTATGAGTAAGCGTCCGTAACCTGTTTGCGAGGCCAAGGTGC
>JAHWFO010030784.1:0-13109 GCA_023313115.1 Rhysida immarginata | reverse complement strand
TATTCATTCGACCACTTATTTCAATAATTATCCCCAGGAACCTCACATTAAAAATGTCGCAGTCGGACAGGATATTGTAGCGTCATTTCTTTATAAAAACAGTGCGAGAGAATAAAGTAGCATTAAAATATTTGCACTATTTGATATTTTAAGATTGGAAAAATTTGTTTAGAACATAAACTCATTATAATATTACAACGAGTTATTTGCATAAGCATAATTTACATAATTTACATGTTTTGCATAAATTAAGTATTCATAAGATAAATTTAAGTAGAATTAAGTAAAATTTTCAATTAAGCCCAAGGACGGGAAACAAAGTACTTAAATCTAGATTGCTCAGGCAGATAAGAGAATATTTCACGTAAATCCTAAGTTTTAAATATGCCACAAACACAGGGTCAGCCCCAGGGTCAGTTAATACCAGGAGTGCCCGCTCCTCCGCCACTTCCAATGCAAGCCCCCCCGCCGCAGTCATTTGCATTAGCTAGTGAAATCAAACAATACGATGGATCTACGGATCCCGAAACCTTTTTCCTCAAAATTGATGAGGTGAGCACGGTCATGAATTGGACACCAGCTGCAAAATTCAATATTGCAAAAATTAAGCTAACTGGGGATGCACATTTCTATTGTAGGGAAGATGGGGAGATGAGAACGGTAAACACTTATGAGGCATTACGAGCGGCATTGAAGGAAAGATTTGGAAAAGAACCGAAAGGAAAAAGTGAAAGATTGTTTATAGAATGTAGACAAGGTGGGAAAGAATCAGTACGTCACTATGCGACGCGTTTGCAGAGTCTGGGAAATAAAACCAAACGAGAAGTAGAAGGTGAAGGGGAACAGGCAGAAATAAAACGTGTCTATGCTCAAGAGATTTTAACAGAAAGAATTAAAGAACGTTTCGTTGAGGGGTTATTACCACCACTGAGAAGAGTTGTCATGTTTAAGAAACCAGTAACGTTGAAACAAGCAATAGAACAGGCTGAAGAGGAGGAAGAAATTATTAAAAGATGGGGATCAGAGGACTATGCATTAAATGCCGTAGGAAGGGAAACAAAAGGAGAAATAGTCGTTACTGTTAGTGCCGAAACAGAATAAAGAATTGGTAGGCGTATCGAAGAAAGATTGCATGAGAAAGATAAAGGAAATAAGCCTAGAGCGCGTCCGACGAATGCAGGTAGACCGAATGAACGTGGCCGTCCCACCGGACAGAAGCAGCCACCCAGTCCGAGAAAGGCTCCAGACACCAACCGAGGGACAGGGGAGAATCGAGCGCGAGAAGAGCGTAGCTGTTACCGCTGTAATTTGCGCGGACATTTAGCTAAAGATTGCCGTAGACCTCCTGTAAACAATTATGAGTGTTACTACTGCCATAAACGGGGTCATACGATTAGATATTGTCGTGAAAGAATGCGTAGAAACAATAGAAACAACACTCGAGAACAACCAGCTAATGAGCGCGAAGGAAAAGAACGAGTTGCTCAGCCAAAAAACGTGCGAGCAGCCCCTCTCCAGGCCGGAGAGGAAAGAGAGCAGTAAGCGATGAGGACGCCCTCCCATTGGCACACATTTCAGCAGAACCCGAAGAATTGATGGTTAAAGGCAAATTAGGGGAAATTAATGTTAAATTCTTAGTGGATAGCGGAGCCAAAGTAATGCTATTAGGCGAAGACATGTTACAAAAAATAATTAAATTAGGGTATAAAGTTACTGAGGTTACAGAACCCGCTATAAATTTGGTTGGGGTTACGGGACACAATTTCCCTACTGAAGGCATATATCTAATTAAATTTAAATTTGGTACAAAAAGATACATGTTAAAATGTTACATTTGGAAAAGAAGGGAAGATATACCTTATCAAGCTATATTGGGGAGAGATTCTTTTAGGAGATATGGTTTTGTTATTGATTTTCAAAGCAATAGTTTACATGCCAAAAAGAATAACATCTTCTTTATGGGAAAAAGGCCAAAGTCGAGAAATCAAAGTAACTCAACTGAAGTCTCTAATATCAGAGAAATTATGGAGACTGTTTCTGTTAAATGTAAGCATAAAATATCAATTCCTCCGCATTCTGAAATTATTTGTGAAGGTCAATTGGCGAGTACAGCGTTTAAAAATCGTATTGGGGTACTTGAACCTAAAGATTTTTTTGATCCAGGGTTGTTAGCAGCTAAGGTATTGGTCAAGGTTTCGCAAAATGATACCATTCCTATTCGTTTATTGAATTATTCTGGGGAAACGTTAATTTTAGAGGCAAATAAAATTATTGGAAATTTAAATGAGGCAGAAGAGGAAAGGGTGGAATTGAGTACAACTATTGAAGAAGGAAAGGAAGTTAAGATAGATAAAGAAAAATTTCTAAATTTATTCCATTTGGATCATTTAACCCCTGACAAAAGAATACCATTAGAGAACTTGTTATATGAATTTGAGGGAGCATTCTCACACCATGAATGGGACCTGGGATGTTGTAAAATTGAACACCACAAAATTGATACTGGGTCATCCCCCCCTGTAGCTCAACCCCCTTACAGAATTCCTTATTCGCAGAGAGGTATCATGAAGGAAATGATAGATAACTTGTTAAAACATCAGGTCATTGAACCCAGCTCTAGCCCCTGGAATGCACCAGCTTTATTAGTTAAGAAAAAGGACGGGTCTTATCGATTCGTTGTAGATTATCGTAAATTGAACAAGGTTACAACTGTTTTCTCGTTCCCTTTACCCAACGTGAATGAAACTTTGAGTCAGCTAGGCAAGGCGAAATATTTCAGTTTAGTGCGAATCAAGGCTATTTTCAACTTGAAATTAGTGATTCCGCCAAAACATCGTTCAGTACCCCGGACGCGAAATTTCAGTTTAAGCGATTGCCTATGGGTTTAAATAATTCACCAGCGCTATGGCAAAGAGCCGCTAATTTCATAGTCAGAGGCTTACAGGACCGTATTCTTTGTTATTTAGACGATTCCATTACATTTAATGAAACATTTGCTGAACATTTAGACAGTTTAAAGATGTTGTTTATCAGGTTGAAGGAAGCGAATCTCAAGCTTAAACCCCGTAAGTGTCAATTTCTCAATGATGAAGTAAATTTTTTAGGGCATGTCATATCTGAACGTGGCATTGCTCCCGATCCAGAGAAAATCACAGCAGTAAAAAATTTTCCAAGGCCGAAAACCGTTAAAGAAATTCAATCTTTTCTAGGATTGGCAAATTATTACCGCAGGCATGTGAAATCATTCAGTGCCATTGCAAAGCCATTAACTGATTTAACTAAATTAGACACACCTTTTGATTGGTCTGATGATGTAGAGAAAGCATTCCTCACCCTTAAGCAACTCTTAATTACAGCTCCAATTCTAAAAAGTCCTGATTTTTCCAAACCATTTATAGTCGCCACAGATGCGAGCTCATATGCGTTAGGTGCAGTTTTATCACAGCGCTTCGAAGGAAAGGAACATCCTATTGCGTATTGCAGTCGTTTGCTAAAAAAGAGTGAATTAAATTACTCGGTGATCGAAAAAGAATGTTTGGGAGTAGTGTATGCCATTAAGCAATTTCGAGTGTACTTGTATGGTATTAATTTCGCGTTGCAAACCGATCATCGTCCCCTTTCCTGGCTGTTTAATCTAAGAGACCCTATTTCGAAACTTGCCCGCTGGGCGTTCGCGTTAGCCGAATATAACTTTGACATTGTGCATAAGCCAGGCATCAAAAACACCAATGCCGATGGCCTCTCAAGAGTTCCCATTTCTGCAATAGCAGAATACGAGCCGCTATTATGTAAACAAGAGATAGCTCGAGAACAAAACCTAGAGGAAGAGTGGAGAGGGATTAGAGAGTATTTCAAGGGCACGGGCGTGAAGCCCCTCCCCCGTGATTGGCCGGATAGAGAAGAGAACTTTTTCATGGATGAGGAAGACGTATTGTATCACATAAAAAGATCCCAAGATGGAAAGGAGATTTGGGAACAGGTTGTCATTCCGAATAGTTTGAGAAACCACGTGCTGTATTTGTACCACGACATTCCATCCAGTGGTCACATAAGATCCAAGAAAATGCGAGTTAAAATTGATAAACAGTATTATCGGCCAACCATGCGTTCTGATATTCAGAAATATTGTGCTGAATGTGAAAGTTGTCAGCTCCATGCAGCTCGACCCAAGCGCAAAGAACAACCCTTGCAAAGTTTTCCGCCAGTAAAACATCCGTTTTACAGTATTGCCGCCGACATTCTGGGACCAATTACCACTTCTTATGAAGGTTATAAGTATATTTTAGTGGTCACTGACCATTATTCCAGATATACGGAAGCCGTTCCTCTTAGGGACCAAACTGCGAAAACTGTGGCTAAGGCATTAGTCACCAGTGTTTTTAATCGTCATTCTATTCCAATCCAACTATTGACCGACCGAGGATCTAATTTTACCTCTGAACTTTTGCGAGAAGTTTGTAAGATTTTGGGTATCAAAAAACTGTTCACCACAGCGTATCATCCCGCCAGAAACGGAATTGTCGAGCGAATGAACAAAAATCTCATCCAGATGATACGTCATTACGTCGAAAAAAGTCAAAGAGACTGGCCAGAATGGCTGTCGTTCTGTATGTTTGCGTATAACACGAGTCCACATTCTTCTTTGGGCGAAAGCCCCTTTCTGCTATTCTACGGGAGAGATCCCATCCTCCCTGGTGACATCATCACCACGCCGAGAAGGCCATATTATGGCATTGACAAGAATTACGATTGCGAAATTGAAGCCCGCATCCGGTATGCGTTCGACTTAGCAGAAAAATTCAGAGAAGAACAGGATAAGAAGAGAAAGGAATATCACGATAAGCGTCACAAGCTCTATTCATTTAAGGTTGACGATCTCGTATATTTAGCAGTCCCACAGATTAAACCGGGGTTAGTAAAAAAGCTCCACCCTACTTATGAGGGACCATATCAGATCATTGACCAGTACTCTCCGGTTAATTTTCTGATCAAGCATGTGAAAACCAACAAAACTAAAGTTGTTCATGCAAATCGGATGAAGCCTAAGGTAGGAGACCTGCCACAGGAGCCCCGTCGCCGGGAAAGACGAGTCCGAGCTAAAGAAACCGCGCCGCCCGAACAGCAGGTGCCGTCGACTTGTCCCGAGGAAGAAATTTTCCTACCGCCCCCCGCGATGCCCAGAGACGAACCGATCGTGGAGCCCGAGAGGCAGCCACCCGCTCCGGGAGGAAGTAATGACGCCGGGAGAGCAGTAAATGCACCCCCCTCCCATCCGTACATGTTGCGTTCACAAGGAAGCGCACCCGAAATACCATGGGTATTACCGTCCGTACAAGATAAGAGAACAACTGAAGTATTGGAGAGGAACTCCCAGAATGATGACGTCAATGTTGTCTTCGACGTTAGTACCGAAGATGAAGCTGTGGAAAGAGAAGAGCGCCCCGTGAATGAAAACATTCGTTCGATGAACGCCGGCGAAGCCTCAGAAGTCGCCGCCCTGATTGACACTCTTTCCACCCCACCAGCTCTTACTCATAAACAATTTAATTCTTCCAGCGTGTCTTATCAGCTCCTGATGAGCATGTTTGAGAAAGTTCTAGGGTCTATACATAGTTAAAATGTAACTTGGAGGGTCACTATTTACTTAATCTATTGGGCAATAAACATATAATAAATATTACATAATTTCATTTACACTTTCCTAAGAATTTCTAATATCAATTATTTCCATAGAGTTAAATATTATCTAAAGGTCTATTCTCGATTTTATTCATAAGTTCATCTTATTCTGAGTTCTATGAGGTCTTTATAAATTATTAAAATTAAAGGGTTTCTAATGATGTATTATAAAAGGACCTTATTGTTATTTTGGATATCCACAATGATAGAATAATAAATAAGAATTTTCAGTCATACTTTTGACCCATAGTGCCGTCTCATTCGGATCATGCTTGTTCATTTTAATAGTTTTAATAAAAAGCCCTAAGTGATCCCTCCTTTCTGAAATAATTCATTTAAAGATCTTTGCTTACCGTTGAAACCCTAGAAGAACAATTGTTTTAAACATTTATGTCTCTTAATTATTCAATCATAGTCGTTTAACTTTTCCTCTTTATGTCAAGTACAAAGGGGAACAATTTACGTACTCTTTGATTCTAATAAACCAGTGTTTTACAAGTTTGCTCGGGTAGACCACTACTGATGATCCTACCAAATGAGTAAATCCTTGGGGAGCCACGTGAAATGATATATTTCTGATGATTTTAAAGTCCCCGTAAAACACCCCTAGTGAGAAGGTTAATTTTATATAATTATTGACATGGTTTCATTTGGATGCCTGTCTATATAATCTTACCTAGACTATAGCGCTTATATGAAAAGAAAAGCACCCGGACCTAATTCTAGAGCAGATCTTGCCAGTTCTTGCCAAATATTTCTTAAGATTAAGGTTAAAGCGGACATTCCCTGTTTTCCAATGGAATTCAAATGAATTCCCCGTGAAACGTAACCATGTAGCAGTAGAAATACTGTGAGTTGTTAAGGTTACCGCCGTTAGAGTAATCCACATAAATTGTGATTACATGGGCCCCAGGTTATGAATTAGATTTTCTTTCTAGTCCAGTATCAACTATTATATGCTGTGTGATAAAGAGGCTTCCCTGTTAATAAATGTAAAGAAAATTAGTCCCACCCGACATGTGCGCCTTTTGAATTAAGTGCGGACTGAAGTCGTTGTAGGAGAGATGACTTTGGAAGTCGCCCCCTCCTCAACCCTCGTTATAGTGAAAGAGAGAAGAGCGAGCTACCCCATTCTGACAAAATATGAGCCTAGGTTGGAGTGGAACTCGAGCCGCCCCCTCCTGGAGTTCATCAGTCAAGTCTGATGTATATTCATTCTAATCACTCGTTATAACAATTCTATATTTATCTTCTAAACAGTTAATGTCAAATTTTTCTCTCGAAACACTCTAATGATTATTCTTATGAAAGGATTCCTGCAGATTGAAAAGAAACATCCAGTTAAATGAAAATTACTTTTCTAAGGAAGTACATTATGTCCAAAGCCATAATTTCCCTCCCTTTCTCAGGGAGCCCGCAAGGAGAAAATTTAAGTATAAAGTAAGAAATTACTTGTCACGTTGTTGCTTTCAAAAAACAGCATCAAGTCGAAATTTTAAAACACTCATTTTCTTGAAACCCTATTCATTCTAAAGATTATTAAAAACATAAACATATGATTAATTATTATAATTCTTGTTTTTAATCTTGTCCATAATTCCATCACAGAAACATAATGGTTTCAATGTTTCTTCAAATCCATTTCAAAGTCAGGTTTTCTTTCTACAGAACAACCCAAAAGACAAAGGAAATTATTTAAATTTCGGATCGCTGTTCATTAAATTCTAATTTCTCATCTAATTATGAAAAATAAATGATCACTTACCTGAACTGGGACCCCCCCCCACAGAATACCCAGAGTGACGGCCGATGTCATCGTGTCCCGGGAGTCGAGGCGTGGGTCGCCGCCGTTGCGAGCTTCTCATTGCCGAGCCGACCATCCCGATGACCAAGATCGTACACCACTTGATGAATACAATTGTCTGAAGAAAGCTAAGTTAACGATAAAAGTATTCTAAAGTCCGAAATAAAATTCTAAATTATTCCACAAATTACATTGTAAATTTCTGAATCTAAATAAATCTTGTCTTACCTTGTATTTCTAACGTCCTTGTATCCGCACACGGTATCCATAATTTTCTTTGTTCACATTTCTTTTAATTAAGGTAATTATGTTTCCACCATCACATAATTTCCCGCAAATGAATTAATTATTCTAAGCTAGAACCGCAGGATGTTTTTCATAAACTTTGTTTAAGGTTTATATTCAAACCACTGGAAAAATATTATCCACGTATCCACTAGCAGTTCAAACACGTTATTAGATCGTTTCAAATAAGTTAGAAGTTTTCAAATCGTTTCTTAGAATTGAGTGACCAGATAGGGCAGGAGAAATAACTATTTCCTCACCCCTATTCCTGAACAATAGGACCGACCCGGTCCCCCTCTTTTCTTAATCCCTTTCGAGAAAAAACACACTTACTTCCTTGTTGGGGAGATAAGCTTTAAATAAATAAATAAAGCAGGAAAATAGATAAATATTTCCAGAATAATTTTTAAATAAATAACCCTTTCTATGTTCAATTCTAAATAATTCAAATATTTTCTTTCTTTACTTCCCTTAATATAAAAGTTGTATAAGAGGTTTATAAACATAATAATATCGACAGATATTACTCCAGTATGGTAGCAAGTTCTCACTTTTCTTTCTTTAAAAAGTTTATAGACGTTGTTTTCCGATCACTAATGATGACGGATACAACAGCGATCTATTGATGTTTACGAATAAAATTGTGAAATGAAAATTTCATCTTAGAGCCGAATAATTTAAATTTCATCTTGATATGAGGTCATGCGTAGAGATAGCGTTCTCGACTAAAGTTCTTGGACCCCCCCTCTCTATCATGGCTTCCCTGTGATATTTTAATTTAATGAAATGTTTGAATGTCCCGCTTCTCAGTTAATAGAATTTTAGATACCTTAAGAAATAATGCGGTCTATAAATTAAGCTAGCGATTGCGTAAAATTTTAAAATGTCCATGGTTACTAGTGATGACACAAATCCTGAAGGAGATCCAGAATTAGAGATTTTAAACGGAACTCCACGTCCTCTTGTTGAGGAAACTCCTATGAATCTTAGAGAGCTAGTTCCGATAGCTTTTTCTTCTGAAGAAATGAAATATTGTCCATGATATACAAATACATGTTATGAGTTTTTCTACATTTAATATGCTTATCTTACATTTATATTTTATACATTATTTTGTCTTTCTTGAAATCTTTCTAACAAACATTTATAAGGGTTCACATATAATCCAACATTACATATGGGAATACAACATTTACTCCATTTATTCTCTATTCTTTTCTATTCTTTAATAAAAATTTTAAATTGGCCGAGACAATTGGAATTAGTTGGCTTTCAGGAAACCACCCCTGGGACCAAGAGGAAACCGCTGAAGACGTCCGACACCAGACACCTGCTGACGTTGAGGACTTCAACCCTCGTCGCAGACAATGCCAGTGAAGGTCGCTTCAGAGCGATTCCGCATTCCAATATGTTAATGGAGATCCAGAGCAAAGAGATGATGCCGACGTGAGCATCCCGCCTCAGAACTTTATCTCCACCACGTAGAAGCAAGTTTGTGCCACAAACTGTCCAGTACTTGAAATATTTCTTGACTGATATATTGTTTTGTGTTCTCTAACATAATTTTGAATTTCAGTATTCCATAACTTTCAGTGAACTTTGTGTTGTGTTTGAACTTTTATTAAGTTGAAACATTAAGGTAATGAACTTTCATTAAGTTATGGAAAGTGAACTGTGTATTGATTGAGAACTGATTAGAATGTGTTAAGAACTTTGAACTGTGTGATAAGAAATTTTCAGTGTTGTGCACAAATCTTCAAAAGGCCTATCAAATATGATTATATGTTTAAGTAATCTTAGGTAGACATTAAGTTATGATAATTTGGGTACCCTTTGCGTATATCTTTTATTATTGTACTTTGGTTATTTAGTACTTAAAAATTAACTCATACTAACCAAAATGATTAACTTAACTATTTTCTTTTATGCAAAATGATCATGGGAAACAAAAATATATACTGCTTAATATTAAATGAGCTTTTTATTGAGTTTTCTAGTTGCCATTTGAGAAGTTGGGCTTACCGGCGTTGACTCGATCTGTCCCGCTCCATCAATGGAAGATGCTGCAAAGATGCAAGACCCCCCCCCCTCAGAGGATTTCAGGTAACGATACCGCCTCGGGGCGAGGCTTTTCTTGCGAGGGGAGGTATATTGTAGGATTTCGAGAATGAGTAATTAGCCAGTTTTAGAATTTAGAATTTATTAACGTTAATTATGCAAATTTAATAATTTATTCACGTTAGGATTGTTTATGGAATCGTAAGTTTAGCATTTTTGAAAGATTTAGAACGGATTTAGAGATGGTAAAGAATTAAATAATAAATAATATTTTAAATGTTTTTTCTCTGCTCGATTTTAAGAAGCCCTTAAACGGTGCCAGAATTGCTGTCAACAGCAAGGGGATTGTCAAGGATTCAGTTTACACCTTATAGGATAGGATTGTTTTGACTTTTGTTCAAGGACCCAAGAGTATTGGCAGAGTTGGAAAAGTTGTTAGGATCGAATTCGAGACGGGAAGTAGGAGTGTAAAATGTTTTTAAGAACAAAGAGTGAACCTTGAACGATGAAGATGGCCAGATGTGACTAATTGTCACGTGAGTGATAAATTTCAAATAAGTTGAGAAATGTTACCAAGTTCTTGATTGGTTGAAGAATCACCTTTTGGTGATTGTCTAGCGTGTATTCGAACGTTTGATTGGTTAAGGAAACTGGATCTGTTTTGTCAGTAGTTCCAGAGAAAGAATCTTCAGTAGTAGAAGTTTTGATTTTAAGAGAACCGGGTGTGCGGTTCACCTACTCACATTTTTATTATTTTCCAATTCGGCCTCTATCTGAAATTCAACTGAATTCAGATGGGAAATTTTAAATTAGTATTTTTAACTCCTGTTTAAGTTCGTTTTTTCCATTACGTTTCACACCACGTAATTCTTGAGTTAGCTCGATGCCGAGGATTCTTTAAGTATATTCCACCTAGCTGTGCACCAGCTCAATCAATTCAATAGCTAAGAAAGTTAATGTTAGTTTGAGAGAAGAAAAGCCAGCCCAGAACGGTATAAAAATTTCATCATGGAAGAAGGAGCCTAGCAGAGAAACCTACCAGCCATTTCTGAAGAGGAGTCCACCCCCCCTCCAGACGTTTCGACGGAGCCAGAGAGCGAGTGCCATCCAAGAGCGGACAGATTCGAGAAGACACGGTAAAGCCCATTTCCAATTTAATGTCTCAATGGCCATTCTATTCATATTATTCATGTTTTCTTTATTTCAATTTCTATTCATTTAAAATGGGAACGGAACATTCTTATTCCTAAAATTCTAGTGGGAAAGACAATTACATTTTAGAGTCAAGTTACAACTCAGTTTAATTCTATCACCCCTTTAAGTTTAATTGCATCAGTCCGATCATTTTGTTATCTTACATAAAGTCTTGCCATTAGTTATATTATGGCCAGAAATTTTGATTATCCAAATTAAGTTCAGTCAGAAGAACGTATCATTCTTTACTGTTAAATCATTTGATACAAAATTCCACAGAACAGTGATTCTATATTTCTATATTTTAATTAGCATTATTAAACAGTTAAGACTTACAAGTCGTTTGAGAATATTTTTAGTCTTAGAAAATTGATTGTTAGAATTTCCAAATTCTATTCTTGTCTTAAAGAATTATAATTACATTTATTACCATTATCAGAAGTCAATTCTGATATTCTATCATTTATATTCTGAGATACAAATTATTGGTTCATTACAATTAAATACAAAGTTTTTCCTTTTTACAAATTGAATCATTCTGGAGATACATTGGTTTACAGATCATTGATTAAATTTCATTTCTTATTATCTCAAATTCTGTTTTATACAATTGTTGAATGTTCCTAATAAATATTCTATTTTATATGGTAAACATTGCCTCGAGTACTTTGATTTTCTCCTCACTTGGCCGGGCCTGTTTAAGCGGGAAGAAACTTGTTTGTGTGAATGGGATAAACTTTAAATTTATCATAAACACTTTGTGGAAAGTATAATCCACTGGCGCAGTCCTTTATAAATAATTAATTATTCATTCGACCACTTATTTCAATAATTATCCCCAGGAACCTCACAATTAGTCACCTGCATATTTAACAAGTACAGCATACCTATCCAGCGACTGAGTGATAAAGGATCAAATTATACATCAGAACTGATGCAGGAAGTTTGTAAAATATTAGGCATCAAACATTTATTCACCACTGCCTATCACCCCTCTGGAAATGGAATGGGGGAAAGACTTAACAAAACTTTCATTGAAATGTTGCCTCATTATGTTAATAAAGATCAACGTAATTGGTTAGAATGGATTTCTTTTATTTTATTTACGTATAACACAACACCCCATTATTCGTTGGGAGAGAGTCCATTCATACTATTCTTTGGATGAGTTCCAACTTTGCCATTTGACATTATTACAGCACCACGAAAAACATACTACGCTCTGGATGAAAATTACCAGGATGAAGTGGAAGCTTGTACGAAAAACGTCTTTAAAACAGTTGAAAGGTTTCGAGAGGAGCAAGACATCAAACGGAAAAGGTTTCATGATCAAAGCCATAAGCCATATACACTGAGTTAGCAAAACTCATAGGATAGTTACTTAATATCTGGTCGGGCCACCTCTGGCCCTGTGGAGTGCAGCAATACGGCGTGGTAGTGAGTCTGCAAGTCCCTGGTACACTTCTGGAGGCAGTTGACACCAGATAGTCTGCAGAGCCGAAGATAGTTGCTGCCCGTTCGTGGGCGGATGATCCAGTGCCCGGAGCCTGACTTCAACAGCATCCCAGATATGCTCGATGGGATTCATGTCAGGGCTCCGGGCTGGCCAGCTCAGTCGTTGGACCTCTCCTGCATGCTCCTCGAACCATTCGCGGACGACATTGGAGCGATGTGGTGGAGCATTGTCATCTTGAAAAACTGCTACGTCGTCAGGGTGTTGAAATGTCAAAAACGGGTGCAGATGGGCTCCGATGAGTTGACGATACCGTGGCCCATTCAACGTTTGGTCCAGGATAACCAGAGGGCCCATTCCAAACCAGGAAAATGCACCCCAGACCATCACTGACACCCCACTACCCTGCACTACCGCCTGTTGGCATGCGGGATCCATCGTTTCGTGAGGTTTGCGCCACACACGGTGCCTCCCATCAGCGTGGTATAGTTGATATCGTGACTCATCTGACCATATGACGTTATACCACTGTTGCAGAGTCCAGCCAAGATGGTTGGTGGCAAATGCACGCCGGAGTGTCCGATGACGTTGGGTAAGCATTGGCACCCGTGTAGGGCGACGGCTGCCAAACCCGAG
>JAHWFO010030783.1:0-21449 GCA_023313115.1 Rhysida immarginata | reverse complement strand
ATATATATTCTGTGATACAACAATCCTTTTTTTTGTTTATTATCTTTGTGATAAGAGTTAAATTTAGGGGTCAGTATAGTATACAAAATGATAAAGAGCCACCAGGGGTAATAATTAAGTAATTGAACTATAGCAGATTAATTAAGAAGAGCCGAGGATTCTAGAAAAGATAGAGTAAGCAGCAGCGATAGAGTTTAAAAACATAGTCCATTATACGATCAACGTCGAGAGAGCAACTGGCATAGAGTCAGTAGTTTTTTTTTTAATATAAAGTACGCATCTCATGCAGGGCTCAGGTAATCTTACAGGTAAGAAACGCACAACGCAATGCCTGCATGTAGATCGTTACAATTCAGACGAATTTGCCGTGTATTATACATTAATTACATTGCATATAGTGTCCAGTTCATTATACAATATATTAATTCACTTTTTATTCGAATTACTCGTCGCCGACATCTAACAACATCGAAAATAACTTCTCCCAAACATCGATACTTCTAAATAGGCCTACTTCCAAACTGCCTCGAACCAAAGCCTACAAGAAAGCTTATGTAGTGAAAATATTAAACTGAATAAAGATTACTTGTCTTTTTATTAAGAAAATTGATGTACTGTTGTGTTTTTTTGTCGATGTGCAAGTGAGAAAGCTTTCCATCTCAATGTAGGGCTATAAACTTCCAAACTGCCTCGATGAAGTTGAGGCAGTTTCTTTTGTCGAAGTTGCTTTCTGTGCTGATGACATTCAGACGAATTTGCCGTGTATTATACATTAATTACATTGCATATACAGTGTCCAGTTCATTATACAATAAATTAATTCACTTTTTATTCGAATTTCTCGTCGCCAACATCTAACAACATCTAAATAACTTGCAAAGATCGATACAAACTCGCTTTTATGGGGCAAATGACTGGGATACAGATGTCAAATTAACTGAGGAAGATTGGAAAGACCTGTTCGAAGATGCAGATGATTCAGATTTTGAAGGTTTTTGAATATTAAATATCCAGACTATTTAAAAATAAAGATTTTTTTTCTGTATAATTTTGCACATTTTATTTCTCGCGAGGAGTCAAAAATGGGGGTCGTATTATACAAGAGGATAGGATTTTTGCCGATTTTTTGGGCCGAAAAAGTGGAGTCGCATTATACAAGGGGTCGCATTATAGTAGAAGATTTACGGTATTAAATTTGAAAATTCCACTAATTTTATATTTGGTTCCATTATCTTTAAAACATGTAAATAGGTTATTGCAAGTATTACTGATTATGTCATATGTTATAATTTAAATTTTCAAATCATTTTGTTAATTGATGATATATGGCCCTCTGTAAATAAATATAGCCTAAATTTTCTGTAGTTTTTCATTTTTGATGGGAATGTGATTATTTTCAATTAAACTTCTCTTATTTTAATCAACCATTACATTATATTCTTTTTCTCGAAAATATCTTTGATTATTTTAACACCTCTTTTTGATCATCATGTAAAACCATAAATTTTTAGACATAAAATAATATCAAAAGGTTTCTGCATTTTGGGAAACAAATGATTGGATAACCTAACCTAACCGAACCCAACCGAACCTATACAAACCTTACCTCCAAACATCTGAAATACCAAAAACACTCTTT
Source organism: Rhysida immarginata (assembly GCA_023313115.1). NCBI lineage: Eukaryota > Metazoa > Arthropoda > Chilopoda > Scolopendromorpha > Scolopendridae > Rhysida > Rhysida immarginata. The sequence continues at coordinate 19,810 of JAHWFO010030783.1, read as the reverse complement.
CAATATTATGTTAATGGAGCTCCAAATTACCCTTTACATGATGCCCAAATAAGAGAGGAGTGAAATATAATAAAGAGTTTGTCTGAATAAATGGATATAATCCAAAAACAGTTGATAATATTATGAGAAAATTAATAAAGATTAAGCAAATTTCCATCAGATATGACACGGTGCTCTAAAATTGGGCTGCATTTACATATCCACATATACAATATTGTTTATATATATACTATAACGTCCCATTTCAGTCCCGTTATATTGGAAAAATTTTTTTTTCCTTTTTGCCATTTTTCTCGTATGGAGGTATAGTGTTTCGAGGTCCTTTTACTCTTTCATTCCTTTTTCCCTAGCTTCAGGTTAGAATCAGATTTAATTTTTTTACGTGCCTTTGAGGTTAAAGATCGCCTTTATAAGTATTCTTTTAGTCCGGCGCGTTATGTCTATCAGCATTTTAATGGTGTCTATTTTTTGCTTAATAATTTCCCGTCGCAGCTTGTTTTTGTTCGTTTTGTCGTCTGTGAGCCACCTACGTTGGCAATTCTCTAAGCTTCCGAGGTGGTTACGGTGGCCCCCTCCTCGTAAAAAAAAATAATTAAAAGGTTACACATGACGTTCTCCGTAACGTTGGTTTTAAAATAGGAAATATGGTTAACATGGTTTTCCGCTTTAATCTTTTTTTTTTCGGGTCTTTCTTTAGCCCTGACACAACCTGGCCAGGTTACTTAGTTCTATATTACTTTATAGACAAATAGAGGGAATTCCCATGTAACAAGCTCAAAAATGAATTTAATTCCATGTAGTCGGAACTTTATAGTTAACTGAAGCGTTAAGAGGAAAAAAATCCCGTAGGCACTCTTCGACAGACTTATTATATAAAAAATGGAACAAACGAAAACACTAATCCACATCAATTCTTTGTATTTTCTCAGATGCGCATTTCGGATTTCACGAATCCTTCATCAGTGAGTGAATGAATTGCGCATCTTAATCCGAAATGCGCATCTGAGAAAATAAAAAGAATTGATGTGGATTAGTGTTTTCGTTTGTTCCATTTTTTATATGTCGGTATCCACAGTTTCGGCAATTATTCCTGTAAGACTTATTATAGAATAACGAGTTTCCGACAATTAACTCAGTTGATTCAATTTTTTTTTATAAAAAACAAAAGAGGAAAGTTAGTATAACCTTTATAAAACTTAAATAACCAATTCCGGTTTACTTAGACTTTTACTATAGGGTAATAGGCAATTTTTAAATATTTTTTTTTTGAGGAATTTTGAAACTTATCTTTTTGTCTAATTCACATTGTTTTAGTAATTAGTTACGATGTTTTGTATCTGAAAGATTTTTTTCGTTATCTGATTGTTACTTAACTTATTACTATCCGTCCATATTGTTATAATGTTATTTCTTGATAAAATTTTTCTTTTAGAGCGCCCGCGCCTTCGGTTTTACCCGCGTGTTGTTTTGGCTGTTGGCATGCGCTTGCCTTGCGATTTCTCGTGCTTTAAAATTTTCAAAAAAAATAATTTATAATGCTCGGTCTGGGCAGATTCAGCTGGACCATCGTAGCAGCTTCATCAATTCCGGATCCCTTATCATCTGCCGATGTTTGGGTAGAATGCTAGATCCGACTCCGTCTTCTGCGGCGTTTGCCTATGTTGATTTTGGTCTAAGTAATGATTCTTTTGGACTTCTTCAACTCACTTCAATTTTATAATGCCCTGCCAGCCCCAGGATGAATGTCTATCTTGATTGCATGATTGTTGATGAAGGGGTTATCTTCTTCAAACGGTGCTTCCTTCGCCTTCTCAGTTTAGACGTATTAACGGAGGTTCTTCGACTTTGCAGTATACCCTGACTTCAAGCCTGGATGTGATCATCACTGTATTCTTTCGACCAGCTTCCACGCTTAGCGTTTCGTTTGCCGATGTTTGGCTCAACTAATTGATTCATCAATTTTTCTGGACGATTGTGCTCAGTGTAAAGAGACTGCCCCCTAGTCGGCGATGGACTGCGAGTCAAGTTTGTCCTTACAATTATTTTCCTCTTACTGTCGGTAGAAGCTACCTCTCAATTCCTTTTTATTTTTTTGCCGCCATTAACTTTTTTTTACTCGATGTCAATTGTAAGATAATGCCTTGTTTTTTTTTTTTTATTTCTTTCTAGCGTCGCTCACCTCGTCGTTCCTTCCCCCCCTCCCTTAGATGACTGAGTTCCCACCTTCTTTGTTGTCTTTGTTAAGTTATCGACTCATTTCTCGTGGTGGTGTGTAAGTATTCCCATTTCGTTTTCCCTGCCCTTTTTCTGTCTCGTCCTTCGTCTTAATTGTTCCGTGTTGTGGTGAGTCGTTGTTGATTTGCTTTATTTTTTTTTTTATTATTCTCTATTTGTTTAAAGGATTTTTTTTTTTATTTTTTTTTCCCTTGTCAATTTGAATTCGTCTAGTAGTAGCTTCTTTTAGGAGCTCGCTCGAATAACTTTCTAGTCGGCTCTGCACTACCTACTCTCTACAGGTTTAATCAATGTGGTTGAACTAAGTATCTACTGGACAAAAGGAACGAAGTTTAAGAAAGGACTCAACTCTGATCAACCGATTTTTCGTCAGAAATCGTCAATGGTTCATGTTCTTCTCGGCCGGACGCACTCTAACCTTGTAGGTTTTTTTGGGTTTCAAACATTTTCCTTTTTTTTGACTTTTTATTTCCAAATGAATGCTTTATTCTTTTCAGCCTTCTATCCAAACTCCTCAGACGTAGGAACTTTTTGACGACTTTCTCAGACTATCAGTGGTGTATGTATCAACCAGACGTCATCAGGTCATTTCCAGTTTTCGCCTTTTCTAATTGGTCATGCACCTCGTTTTGATTATCCAAATGACATAGCTTACTGTGGTCGTCACTATATTCAAGCCAGCTTTATTTCCGCCTGTATTCTTTTAACCTTTTTTTTTCTCGTTGCTTCACGTTTTAGCAATAAAGGGAAAATTGTTCATTTAGACTTCAGTCTTGGAACCTTTTTCTTTAATGTTAATAATCATTAGAATAAAAAAAAAAAAAAAAAGAAAAAGAAAAAAGAATAAAATAAAATAAAATAAAATAAATTAAAGGGGAAGTGGGTAGAGAAAAATAGGGAATGTTTGAAACTAGTGGTTAATTTTAATGTCTTCAATCTTACTATGGAAATCTTATAAAATTTGATTCACAACTTGACTTTTTTTTTACAACCTCGTTTTACCTTACCCGTCAAGTTTGGCTGAACGTGTCGGATATAGTTTCCTTCCTGCACGTTAGAATACACATGCACTCACCAAAAGTCATGGCACATCCCTCCAATCAGGTTCCCTGTCTGTAATGACACAGATCCTGCTGCTTCCATTCTCGATATCACACAAAAACTGCCTGCAGAAATGGCAGCACGCAGAGAGCTATCTGCATTTGAATGGGGATGATAGTTGGTGCCAGACAGATGGGTGGCTCAATATCAGATGTAACCAACACCCTGCAATTTTCCCACACAACCGTTGTAAGGGTCTATCGAGAGTACACCCAATGAAGGGTTACAACCCATGTCGGACAGCAGATGGGCTGCCCATGCCTTATTGATGCTAGAGGTGATCGCCCGGTCAGCCAACTTGCAACTGCTGACCAAAAGGTGACAGCAGGCGAAATCACCATCCGGACAACCAGGGACGTCCCACAACTGTGTTCATGATGACAATTCGGCGAACCTTGGCAGCTGCAGGCTTTGTGAGCAGGAGGCCACGACGGGTGCAACTCGTGACAGCTGCAGATCATCAGCAACGCCTAGCCTGGACCAACCAACATCAACATTGGATCGTCGAGGACTGGTGAAGGGTTGCCTGGTCTGACGAGTCACGGTTTCAACTGTATCGGGCCAATGGTTGTGTCCGTATCTGGCACAGGCCACATGAAGCCATGGACCCCGCTTGTCAGTTGGGGAACACTCAGGCAGGTGGAGGCTCCATACGGGTCTAGGGTGTTTCTTGTGGCATACAATGGGTCAATTGGTGCATCTGACATCCACTCTAAGTGCTACTGCGTATGTCGATCTGCTTCAGGATCACCTGCACCCATTCATGAACTGTTTTTACCTTGCGGGCAACGGCATCTTCCAGCAAGCTAATGCGTCTCCACACACAGCCCTTGTGAAAGGGCAGTGGCTGGAGGTACATGCTACCAACTTTATGAGAATGACTTGGCCTCCACGTTCCCCAGATTGCAGTCCCATTCAACATTTGTGGGACGTCATCGAACGACCTGTCAAGTTGTCACCAACACAACTGGTAAATGCAGCATCATTATAGAGTGCAGTGGAGCCGGCATGACTTGCAGTGTATAATATGCTCACTCAGTGTATAAATTATCAAAACAAATGAAAAAAATAAAGATTTAAACACAGCATACAGAACCAGTGAATCTGCAATAACATATTCAGATGCAATGAAGATAGTGGAAACAAATATGAAAAAAGTAGAATCTACAAATTACAATACAAAGGATAAGCAGACACGGAATATTTTATAATTTTAAAATACCTGAAAATCTTAATTTTAAAACATCTCCATTTTTATTTTATATTATATAAACATCTCTTCTTGTAGTCATCATTACTTTTAAACTATTAGAAAGGCAAAAGATCACCAAAACAATCGTCAATCATAATATTAAGTAGCGGAATAATGGAGCTCTATTCTTCCGCTGCTTATTGGTTTCACAGTGCCCGTCTGTCCCTTTTATAATTTCTGCATTTTTGGAGGTAGAAGATTGAAATTTGGCATGTAGCTTACTATGGTCATGTACCACTTCACTATTTAGTTTGGTGTTGATTGCCCCAATGGGTTTGCGGTTTCGGGGGTGGGAGTTAGAGTGGACCAAAACGTCTACATTATACGAGGGTCAGTCAAATGAAAACCGAAAATATTTTTTTACAGCTCCTTTATTACAGAGTTGGAACAAGTACACAATTTTTCAATGTAGTCCCCCTGATTTTCGATGCATTTCCGCCACCGAGTCGGGAGGGCATGGATACCTCAGGAAAAGAAATCTTTTGGCTGTACATGCAGCCACTCATGCACCGCCTGTTTCAACTACAGTCAATTCTCGTTAATACGAAACTGGTTAATACGAAATTCCGGTTAATAAGAAAACATTTTGTGGCCCGTCCCCGAGAAAGCAATTACTATGTAAAATTTTCTGCTTTATACGAACATATTTTCATTAAAATACGGTTTATACGAAGGAAAATTTCATAATTTTATTGAAAAATAGTCCTTTTAGGAACAATTTTAATGATAAAATTTCAGATTTCGAAGTGTAAAGTTAATAAAAATAATTTTCAAAGTCATTTCATGGTTTACCCATTTCATAAGTGATTGCTTCTGAATTATTCGAATAAATGAATACTCGATTTTTTTAATCAGTCGATACTTTTTATTCGATAATTTTTAGTTGATTATTCGATAAAAAAAATATCGTTTATCTAGTCGAATTTTTCAAACTAACGAATCACGTGCTTTCAAACTAACGGGAAATCTGATTCGCGAAATCTGATTGGTTCAACTATTCAGATCTGAAATCCTGTCACATGGCGCTCAAATCTTTATATAAACAAGTGCAATATCGGCATCGTTTCATGATGACAGCAGGCGCTGCGTCAAAATCTTCATGTACTGTTAAATATGCTGATGGTAAAGTGTTACCTTGTGAACTGGCCTACAAAGATGCGTGTAAGGATCCGAGATTTCTAGCATTTGATATTATTATTAACGAGCAACTTGAGGCATTACGTACTGAACTAAACAATAAGTATCTAGAGTTAGAATCAAGGTTGGAAGCACTGTCCAAGGAACTTGGTAGTAAAATTGATAATTTAAAAAAGGATGTTCAAAGTGCAAGTTTACAGACTGCCAATGGCCTCGCTAACCTTGGCAATATTATCAAGGACTTTATGGGCTCTCCCAGTAATTCTGATTCACCTTGCTTGGAAGTGGCCAACGAAGGAAACTCCTCATTACGAGCTAGCGTCAAAAGAAGGCATGAAAATGATTCTGCTGACAGTGATGGAGGTGACTGGCGTATTGTGCAGAATAAAAGGAACAAAGGTGGTGTTAGGATAGACAACGTCCAGGCCACTGTTAATATCGACGATAGTGTCTCTGTGGCCCTATGAAGTAAAATAACTAAGCTTACCGTCATCCCCAAAACAATGTCGTCCATGGAAAGGAAGCTGTTTACATTCCTCCGATTATTATTCGCCATCATGGGAAGCCAATCAAGGAAATTCTAGACGAGATTAAAAATCACGTGGCTCTGGATAAAATTACTGCCCACACGGGTCGTTCAGACACCATTAAAGTCAAGTGTCATGACGAAGAAACGCACAAAACTCTAGTCTCTGGGATCAAAAGGAATGATGTTCTTAAAATCCAACACCACCAACTAAAATCTGAAAAGCTACTGAAATACGTTGTTCGTAACGTTGACAAAACATATGATCTCGAAGATTTCTGTGAAGACGTCAGAAGTGCCAACTACTTCCCAGACAAAGCAATTAGGCTTAAAAAAGGAAACGGGGCTGTCGAGATGCTAATGGTTCTAGTCCTCCTCCAAAACACAGAACATAATAAGTCCTTCCTAAATCTGAAACGTATCGGTCCACTTGCTGTAGTAATTGAATTATTTAGGGGTAACAAAACGCCATTGCAATGTTACAATTGCTTACGTTTTGGGCACGTGTCTCAGGGTTGCACCGAATCACCACGTTGCAACAAGTGCGCAGGCGATCATCAATCAAGGGACTGTACGAATATAAAAGGTAAAGACCCGCCTAAATGTATTCGCTGTGAAGGCCAGCACACAAGCAGCTATACAAAATGCCCTAAATACCCACAAGTCAATAGGAATAGAAATTCTAAGGTAGTTGAAGGTAGATCTTTCGCTTCCGTTGCCTCTGCTTCAGTTGGAAAGGGAGCTGTTGATCACAAAGAACTGGCTAAAATTCAAAGATTTCTGGGTAACTTAATGAATATGCTGAAAGAAAGTGGCAACGATTTGCCACAGATTACTCCAGTTGAGAGCAAGAAATAATCATGGTTAGACATCCGTATAAAGTACTAAAGCAAGGAAACTACGATGCACTATCTGGAATGCAAGGGGGATCCCTCGCAAGCGTCATGAGTTCTATGATTTCCTCACAAGTTGGAATATCGACGTAGACTTTTTGTGCGAGACTCACCTCAAGCAAAGCAGATCTTTCACCCTGCCAGGTTATTATATATACAGAAAAGATAGGACCCCTAAAAAAGCTACTGATCCAGGCTCTGGAGGGGCAGCTATTGTTATCAGAAAAGGCATTGATCATACTAAAATCGTCACTCCAGATTTAGTGAAAATGGAAGCAGTATCCATTATCCTTAAAGATGTTGACGTTGGTGAGGTCAAGTTTACTTCCGTATATAACCTTCCAGGGCACAAACTCGATCCTCGCGACCTCGATGAGCTTTTGTCCGGACCCATTCCAATTGTTATGGCAGGTGATTTAAATGCGAAGCACCCTCAGTGGAATTCTAGATGCACAAATCAGAGCGGCTCAGTATTCTATAGATACATGTTAGACCAGATTGACACTTCCATCGTTGGTCCCCTTGAAGATACATACTACTGTGATCACTCACCTGTCAGTGATGTGCTTGACATAGCTGTCCTCAAGGGGTTTTTCAAACCATACAACATATACACAGTGAATGCCTTATCATCTGACCACCTCCTTGTTGCTTTAAATTTCGAGGATATAAATATCGATCTGAGGGTAAATCTTCGTTACAAGCAGGACTGGAAATTGTTTAGGGAACTTCTAAAAGATAGTAGCATTCCATATCAGGATCCAGACAGCAGCAATGACATCGACGAAAATGTCAAAAATGTCACTCGCACCATTCTAATGGCTTCCGATGCTAGTGCTTCTCCAGTTGATTACAAACGGCCAGACCATCTTGAGCTTCCTCCCCGCATCAGGCAGACTATTCAGGAAAAAAACACTTACAGAAGACTGTGGCAACATACCAGGCTCCCGCATTTCAAGACGAAATACAACAGGCTATCGCGGAAGGTCAGCGAGCAGATCCAGGACTTACGGAATCAAAGGTGGAATGACAAGATCAAGAGTCTGTCAGTCCAAGACAATTCTCTTTGGAATACTGTCAGGGCCCTTAAAAGCAACAGGGCCATTGAACTACCTCCTCTGCTTACAGAAAGCGGTGATTTTGTTAGCAGTGACCAGGACAAGGCTCAACTCATCACTGACTCATTGAAAAGTCAATTCAATACGCCCAAGGAGGACTGTATGGTTAATATTACTGGTGAAGTCAAAGAAGCATGTGACAAGTTTGGCTTCTCTCAACGCGCTCTTACTCACCCTAATATCATCGGCACCTCTGAGATTTTGAACACCATTATGCACCTGAAAAACAAAAAAGCAGCCGGCATCGACACCATCACCAACGGTGCTCTGAAGAATTTGCCTCTTAATGTTGTTTGCATTATCACCAGGATCATGAATGACTGCTGGCTAAACAGTCACTTCCCTAGCGCCTGGAAGGACTCAATCATCCTCACTATTCCCAAGCCGGGACTTGATCCTGCTCTTCCCATCAGCTACAGGCCCATTAGCTTACTGCCAGTGCTCTCCAAGGTCTTTGAGCGAACTATTCTCAAGAGATTCAATGACTTCTGCGAGGCAAACAACCTTATTCGTGAAGAGCAATTCGGCTTCCGCACAGCTCACTCATGTCAGCTCAAGTATGGAGGCTTGTTGCTGATTTGAATGGTCCTCTCAATCTTTCTATGTTTGGTGGTATCATCTTTCTTGATGTTCAAAAGGCCTTTGATCAAGTCTGGCATGATGGACTCATTTATAAAATGATTACTTGTGGCTTCCTTGATGACCTGATTGCCTTGGTTCGCTCCCTTCTGAGAAACAGGACCTTCCGTGTTAAGGTTGGTGACTCCTTGTCTGACCCTTCTGATGTTAATGCTGGTGTTCCCCAAGGCTCTGTCTTAGGGCCTGCCTTGTTCAATTTCTTTATCCACGATTTTCCTAAGTTTACAAAGTGCAATCTTTACTTGTTTGCTGACGACGCACAATGGCACGTTTAAGAAAAAATCAACTCAAAATTATTTTTTTTGATTTTTGTTGCACATTAAAGAGCATGATTTGGGCACTATTTCTGTGAAATATTAATTAATTTTGGCCATCCGTATTGGTGCTATAAAGGATTGAATGATGAGTTTGCCATAGGGCGTGCATGGGAGAAAATCAAATAACTCATACTGCGACATACCGGCACATAAACGAATTATTTTTAGGTCAAATAATTATATGGCTTATGAACTTTAATGTTACTCACCACCATTCACCCATTTTCATTCATTCGCGAGTTACAAGCGTTTATATTTGTTGTAAAGTGGTTTCTGATGGGAGCGAGGTGCTATGAGGATAAGTTTACCGTTGGGGTAGATTTTATTGCATGTTGCGTTTCTTTACTAATTTACATAAGGAAATCATCTCATGTTTTTCAATTTTATAAAATTCAGTTAATTTCAGAAAAATAATTCTTGATCAAGATAAAGGTGATTTGATTTTTTTATTTGATAGTAAAGATTATATTAAAAATTTTGTTAAGATACATTGTAAAAAGTGCTTACTTGCGTTATAATCTTTAAAAAAACTCATAAAAATTTTTTTCATTTTAATATTATTTTTAAGTAGTAATAATAATAATGTAATGTAATGTAATGTAATGTAATGTAATGTAATGTAACAACAACTGAGGGGAACCAGCATAGACAACTACACTGATGAACCTCATGTTGTCCCCCAACAGGCCAAAGGCCCAAACCGGAGTTGATGAAAAACACATAAAAGTAAGGAAAGCAAAAACAAAAAAAAAAAAAAAAAAAAACAGTCAAGAAAATAAGTGAAAATGAAGATCGTTAGAAGCCAAAAGGCTAATGTCATTAAAATGATTAAGATAATTGGTTACAATTTTATTTACAGGGTCAATACGCGAAATAAAAGTTTTCCATATACGAGAGTTATTAAGTACATAACCCCTACGTGTCAACCTTAGACTTTGAAAATTAAAATCATTCACCAAAGGTGCAACATTCAGTCTTCCATGAAATACACTTAAAAGAATGTTCATAAAACATTTACTAATGATGCGTTGTATATTAAAAACATTATGAGTCTGTATTAAAAGCACGTGATTACCTAAATTCTTCCCCAAAAAAGCATTAAAACTAGAACATTTGCGTTGGATTTTTTGCAAGGCTTGAGAATTACCACCATGCCAAATCCAGGCACAATAGGTTATTTTCGGTATCACAAATGTCTTAAACAAAGTAAAAAAGGTTCTAATATCGGAGAAAAAATGAATAGACCTTTTCATCAATCCAATGCAACACGAAATATCTAAATAAATTTGATTTAAATGATTAGTAAAAGAGCAGTTGTCGGACAAAACTACTCCCAAATCCCTCAAATATTGGTTTGAACCAAGACATTATTTTTAAGATAATAATTAAATATATAAGGAGCGGTAGAGCGACTAAAAGACATCACAAAGGATTTTGATGCATTTAGTTCTAATCCATTGTTACTTGACCACTGATAAACTCGAGAAAGCGCCTTCTGAAGCTCAAGGCAAGAATTCCAATCATTAATAGCGTAATAAATTTTTACATCGTCAGCGTAAATAATCGCTCTAGAGTGAAAGTGCAATAAAATATGCAGAAGACCAGCTTAAGCCCACTGGGGACCCTTGCGGGACGCCACTCTTTATAGGAAGGGGTGGACAGGATTGATCCTGAAACCTCAGATTAAAAGTTCGGCCAATAAGCATGTTTTTAAACCAATCAATCGCAGAAGTTGCCAAACCAATATGTCTCAATTTAACTAAAAGCAGAGGAATGTTGACTTTATCAAATGCCTTAGTAAAATCAAGGTATAATGAGTCAACTTGAGTCCTATTGTCAAGACTACACGTAAGATAATGCATGTACATAGCAAGGTTGGTTTGAGTACTTCTCCCCGGACGAGACCCATGCTGGATATCAGAAAGATATGGGTCGACATGCTGGGTAAGTTGATCATAAACCAGCGTCTGTAATAGCTTAGCAGGGAATAAAATTATAGTAATCGGTCGATAAGATAATTTGACCGAAGGCTCCACCTTCTTAGGAATAGGCTGAATCACAGCGCGTTTCCAGGCAGTCGGGTAATGTCCAAGACTCAATGATACATTGAACAAATGAGTAAGAGGAATTATTAAGACCGGCAAGCACCCCTTAAAAATAAAATCCGGTATATCAGGTGATGTACAAATTTTCAAGGCAGATAATTTATAAGAACGATCCAAAATTTGTTGGGCCGAAAGTGACTGAAATGCGAAATTCTTATTAATAGACTTCCAACAGTCAGCAAGGATATCTTTATCTGCTCTAATTTCCATGTCATTACTCATATTTAAGGCGAAGGATCGAGCAAGCTCACATAACGCAACCCTATCCAACGGCTCATTATTAATTTTATTACGCTTTAAGCATTTTCTAGCAATATCCCAAAATGTCCTAGGATTAACGTTAATCTGGTCTTCCAAATTTTTAAAATACTTATGCCGATCAGTGGCCCATAAACGCTTAAAGTTTCTTCTAGCAGCCGCAAACAACAAGTAATCCTCCTGAGACAAGGAGACTTTATACCTTTTATGTGCTCATTGTTTTAGAAACCATGCGGTCCGAGTTTGCAAAGAAGCCCAAATAGGAAAAGTCGACAATGATTTCTTATTGCTTAGTGAAACCCTATCACATTCATGTCTTTTGTACGTTGGCACAAGATTCCGTAATTGCAATCCTAATAGCATATAAAATATCATTCCAAATTCCATCCACATCCATTGAAGACAAAGTCTTCGTCCAGTCACTATTGGCAACAATATTATAGAGACTCTGAAAGTCACCACAGCTAAAATTATAACACGATTCTCTAGGAGCTAAAAAGTTCTGTATAGGATCCGTAAGAAAAACAAGCAGAGGAGGGTGATAATCATCTGGCTCAACAAGAGCCAAATCAGACTTGATGACACACAAATCCACATTAGTAAAGATCTTATCCAAGTTGTCACCAAATCTATTACATAAATGGTTAACACTAATAAGATCTAATTCATTGATCCAGCTGCTGGTGATCAATTTCCTATGCTTAGAGTAATAAGAATGATTGTTAATATCTCTAAAATCTCCTACAATAATACAACCAGCACTGGAACGAATAATAAATTCAGAAACCTCCTCTAGAAAGCGTTCAAAATCGTCAGGACCCAGCAATGGGGGAATATAAACGTTCAATATAATTAATGGCTCCCGTTGACCAGTAGGGCGCTGACGAAAAATTTCCACAACAACAGCATCAATGTGTCTAACAGTAGTCGAAAACTCACAATTACTAGCTCTAACAGAGGCCGGGACAGCAATCAAAACCCCACCACCTCGTTCTTTAAAAACTCGGTCACTCCTATAGACGTTGAACCCATCACCGAAAAGGGTAAAGTCAGAAATAGAATCATTAAGCCAGGTCTCTGTCAAGCAATATAGAAATCGTGAATTCTTTGAGGAAAAATCGAATGTCTGCAAAATTTTAGTTCGTAACCCGCGAACATTCTGATAGTAAATTCCCTCAACCATTAAGATTAATCGCGCCCTCCTCCTGGCCAACAATAACATCTCTCTCCTGAGTGGAAGGTATTCCATCAACAGTCGACCCATTCTCCCTATTAGACGACACGATTTGGCTATCATAAAGCCTGCGCAGAAACGTGGAGATCAATGCACCTTCAGGCCAAATAGAGGAATTAAATAAAAGTCCAAAATCTTTTTCCTTAAGGAAAAGTACAAAAGAAAAATAAGTTTGGAATTTAGTCTTGAGTTTAACACATTTTCCTATAGTAATGGAGGGAAGAATATCAGCAATGAAATCACAAACCTGTTTCACGGTGAGATTCGGTTGTAACCTCGTAACAAATAGTTTCTTCTCTCTATCTTTAACAAAACTAGCCTTAATCGAATTCCCGCTGTTCCCATTAGAGCCAATAACAATAGTTTTCTTATCACCATTCCTACCTTTGCCCAAACGGGTTGAGGAATGCTTAACTGGCTGTAACAATTTTAACGAATCAGTCGGAGCTCTATGATCTATACCCTGTGATATATTGTCCTTGACAGGGTTCTTATTAAGTACTTCAGCATATGAATTACGCAACAGAACAGGAGAAGAATTATCTCTCAAATCAGGAACACCAAGAATATTGTCGATTTTCCTCTTAATTTCTTTATTATCCTCCCGCAGTTAAGTAGCCAATGAAATAAACTCTTTAACTACACCAATAAGCTCATTAATGGCCGATAACATCTGATCGAAATTACACTTATCTGTATTGAGGGGAACACTCAAAGTACTGAAGCTGCGGTCATTTCCTTCTGAGTCAGCCGGATCAGCACTGTCCACCACACACTCGCTGCAGGAGCAACGCCATGTTGCCTTCACTTGACGCAATTCCTTCTTACTAATGTTGACACAACTAGCATGATAAACCAAATGACAGTCGCCATTACACGAAATATACGGTTGTCGGCTGTGAATGGACGATTTACAGGTGGGACAGAATCCAATAGTACCCTGTCCGCCCTTTTCACTCGATTTTACCATATGGATGGAGAGAAAGGAACAGCCAACCGCTGCCCTACGCCACCTGGTGAATAATAATTAATTTTAATAATAATAATAATAATAACAACAATTTTATTAGTTAATTAGTGTAGTTTTATAAAATTCATTGGTTTGTTTGCTTTTTAGTTGATTTTTATTTTATTAGGCCTAAATTGTTTTTGCTAATACATAATTTATTTTAAAATTTTAATTATTTATTCATATATTTGTAACAATACAGCATGCACTAGACCGGTTTGCAGCCAAATGTGAAGAAGCTGGGATGAAAATCAGTGTGGCTAAAACCGAGGTTCTGGTCCTTTCAAGACAAACTGCTCAGTGCGCTCTACATGTTAGGGGAGCCTCATTGAGACAGGTGGAGAAATTCAAGTATCTCGGGATTGCATTCACGAGTAATGGACGGCAGGAGAAAGAATTGGATGCTCGGATCGGTGCAGCAAGCTGTGTCAGACGTGAATTGTGGCGATCCGTGGTAACAAACGAGAGGACTTCAATGAAGCCACCAGGCAGCTCAATCGACAGTCGGAAATCATCCTTACCCTTACCCTTAAACCATCAAATAAATTGATGAAATTTAACTCAAAGAGAGGATAATAAATAAACTGAAGAAACTTCTTCAAGCATATCACAATAACAAATCCATTTGGATATCTTGTAACATCAATGCGGTTCGTATCCGCGGTAACTCAATTAGTAAGAATGGTGCCAGCAATAGGCATGGTCCCTGGTTTGAATCCAGGTCGCGGAATTTTTTCCTTTCCTTTTCAATTTGTTATTGTGATATGCTTGAAGAAGTTTCTTCGGTTTATTTATTATCGTCTGTTAAAGTATTAGTATTTTTTATGCTTACTTTCCTAACAACCTGAGCACCATTCCTTATGTTCTTCTCATTCTCAATAATTTAAATATAATAGAAACATTGCCAATGGGCCATATAAACCATTAACTCTCTTGAACTCCAAAAAAAAAGCAACCATTCAACCGTCGATTAAGTAACACGGTTTTCCTAGCTTTAACAAACGAATCTCTTTTTAAGATACAATCATCACCATTTTATCACAATAAACGAACCCAAAATGTATTCTAGTCAACATCTTAATATATTGACGAGTGAGCATTTGAACGGTTTGAGTGATAGCCGAACAAAACAATTGGTTCAAAGTCAACCTTTACAGTTATCGCGAATACTAACATAAAACTGTGCTATACTACTTGAGAATAAGTCTTACCAGTACGTATATTTTTTATTTAAGAGGTTATAAAGTGTCCATTCATGTAGGGCGTACATATCCCACTTCCCTGCATAGCCACTGTCGATTGTCTCACAATTCATCAGAATAGCTAGTCTACTCTGTCGAAGCTTTCCTTGTATGCTGAAGAAGGCAGCTTGGCTGCCGAAATGTGCAATCATCCTATTAAATATTTTATGTCGTATAGTGGCTCCCCTCGTGTTTTCTGTTTTTGTGACTCTACATTATTTCTTTTGTACTTTTGAATGACATCTCAGACATAGGCCACCCTCAATGTTTCTGTTTTAAATAAACCTGCAATCTGTTTAAATTGGTATTCATCATAACCACACTAAAGGAACAAATTTAAAGAAGGCACTAGAAATTCTTGAGTTTATTATACAGGATGATTACAAAAGAACTTCACACTTTTAAAAATTTATTACATCAAAGCTATTCAGAATATAGACACAACTTGTTCAATATGTATGCCGTGTCACGACAGGGGGGTCATATTGAACATCTTTAAATGTATTGTGACGCCGTGTGTGTAATATCTTGAGTAATATTCCACACGTGCCGTCACTACAAACATGAAAGCCTTAGCTCACATGTTTGTGTTATGTAAGTGCAATAATGGTGGACACACAGTGGCTAAATAATTTGGAATATATGTAGAGTAATGAAAAAAAAAGGGAAAAATAAATGGATCTAAAACTTAAAAAGGGAAGAGCGAAAGGGGGCACTCAGGTAGAAGAGTAATTTGTGCTGGAATTGATGTAAAAGGTATTTCAGACATAGTGGGGACAAAATATATGGATTGTAGAGCTTAGACTTTATTTAAGAGAAAAGTAACGATCATTGTATGTAAAACTTTTAACACGGAGGAGATCGGTGGCAGGCTAGGCCTAATGGAGGAACTAGATCAGAGGAAAGTAAAAAGAAAGGGAAGTAAGAGGAAATAAAGAAACTTTTGGGGACAATGAGAAGAAGGGTGGGAGCGACGTCGCCAAGACAACCAACAACGCCGGAGAGTAATTCTTAGAACGGAGTGTGTGTAACAAAGGGGACGAAGGTCAAGGTCTTCACGGTAGCGAGAGAGAAGGAGGAAGAAAGAGATATATCTGACTTGGACTTGAGAGAGTACAGACGTATTAAAAAATAAAAGGAGAAAGAAAAAGCAAAGTGGAAGGTGAAGAAGACGCAGCCGATCGAGTTGACCGGGAGCAGGCGGCATCCACCCCCAGCAACAGGCACGGCGTGCTTCGATGCGAGGAGCAGGAGACGACGCCCGTAGAGCATGACCCAGAGAAGGCAGCTCATCGACCAGAGTACGAGGACGTGGCGTGAGAGCGGTCGAGGGCAGTCGCCGTAACGGGGTAGATCCCAGCAAGCGCCGAGGACCGATTGGAACCGAGCGGTGCAACGGGGATCGGCGTAGGAATCTGCTAGTGGGGACCAGCGTCCACGAAAGGAGAAGAGTATGGTGAAGATCAGATAAGTGAAAGCTTTCAAATTCTATATGGGCCCACGCGTAAATGTGAGTGTTACTAGTAGCGCTAAGATGTGCCTCCGATTTTTAATAGTGAAACATAAGAAAGGAGTCTAAGCTAAAGAACAGAACTTTGGGGACAGAGTAACTGAATAATGATATATAGGTATAGCCCTATATTTAAGTAAAAGGGAGAAAGAAAGAAGGAAAAAAAAAAAAAGGGGAAAGGGAAGGAATCATAATTTGCTGTGAATTTTTTTTGTGAATCGTTTTGTTAATCTGTTAGCGTAATTATTTTATATATATATATCCCGATAGTAAGTCCGAACAATCTAGACCCTATAATTTTATCTAATTGAAGTTTTTTTTTTCTTTAAGTCCTAGGCATAGTGGTTTGTTATTAATAGTATTGTGAAATTCTTGCATTTTTTTTTATTATTAGTTTTTTTTTAATAAATGTTCTTTCTATTTCTTAAGCATAATCTACTCCGAGTGCTTCATTTGGCTATTTAATTTTACAGTTTTTTTTTTGGGTTGTTCTTTGGTTTTTATAGGAAAAAGGGGGGGAAAACTGACTTGGTGTCCATCATTATATATTGCTTTTACTTATAGTGGAATCTAATGCCAATTTCCTTTGTTGGGTCTGTATCCCCGACTATTGAGTTAGTGAGCAGCAGAGCATATATTAATTTTTTTTTTGTACTTTCACCGAGTGAAGGAGGCGTATTTCTGCCTAAGGTTGGATATGTGTTTAGAGCAGCTAAGAGCTCTCACCGTTACAGTAAGCACTGTTCTCTTGTTTGCTGCACAATAAAAGGAACATCCATAGTCTGTGATACATTCCCTTGTGTATATTGCTTATCATTGTGGAAATAGTTAATGGATTTTGGGTTATAACTGTTGGTTTGAAAAGGGGGAGGTATTGGATAGTATAAGGATAAAGTAAATTAGTACCATCAGTTGCGTTTTGGAGGTGTAAAAAATAGAACTATACGATCACCGTGGCCAGGTAACTGTTAAGTAGTCAGTAGAGCAGGTTTAAGTAAAGTGATATCTTTGAGCAGGCCTATTATATCTTAGGTAAGTGACGCGCAACGTCATCGCCTGCCGGAGGTCATCACATCTGGTGCCGTGAACCAGCCGCTAGACGCGTAACGGGGCAAGTCATTGCAAACGCCGAGCGCGCTAGTCGTACCAAGGGGGATTGGGGACCATTATGCGATCAATGAGGCATTATTTTTTTTTTTGAACTAGAGTATTAGAGGTGTGGACAGAGTAAGTTATGCGGTAGAGTGAGCGCGTAGCAGTTCCCGTATTAGGTGGACAGTGAAAAGGCACGAAGCATGGCGGGAGCCATGAGAATACCCATCCTGGAGGGATTCATTGATTTGATCCCAAGTTTTTCAGGAGAAGATGGCAGCATTCCCGTGGAGGACTTCCTAACCTCCCTTAAACAAGTCGGGGCTGCAGCGAAATGGTCTGACCAGGTCAAGGCACTCGTGGCGAAGATGAAGCTGCAAGGGACAGCCATGAGGAAAGCCGTACAGTACGAGCTGTACGGAATAGAGACGTTTCTCCCATTCGCCGAACGACTGACAGCCATTTTTGAAGGGGCAGGACCGGAGCCCGATTTCATGAAAGATTTCGTTACTGCGAAGCAGGCATGGAACGAGTCTGTGAGTGATTTCGCCGGGAGGGTGGAGTTGCTCTTTAATAGACTGTGCCGGAAAGATCCATCATACGCGGCGAACAGAGACGCACTGCTCTTGGAAAGATTTGGGTACGGAATACACCCACGGTACCGCAGGGCGCTACTGTATATGCAGCCTACCAACTTCAAGGGGGCAATTCAGTGCGCCAGAATGTGCGAGGAGGACGGCAACAGGGAACGTTTAGAAGAAAAATGGGTCATGACAGCAGCAGTGGAGCCAGAACAGCTGCCACGCGAAGAGAGGCGTGAGTCCTGGGGCGTAGAGAATATGAGGGAGTGGACGCGAACGGGGGAGGAATGTCACACGCGAGAGCAGCCCGAATGCATGGCTGAGATATGCCAAAACGAGCAGTCCCTTGACGAGGCCGACAACGAGATCGGTGATCCTCCCAATCCTGTTAACTTAGAGGCTGCAGGTCCCATCACGAAGGAGACTGCCGAGATTGAGCCAGTGAGCGACCACGCGGAGTACAGTGGTCGCGACACGTTGCCTGTGGCACCAGCAGGCCAGCCGATAGAGACGGGGGAAGGGCCGCCGACAAAAACGTGGGGCGAAGATAGACGACAGACGGACCAGACAATGCAGCTGAAGAGACAGCCAAACAGGAAACGCCGAATAGGGAGAGGCACAACCAAGGGAAGGGGAGTGTTAAGCAAAGGCCAAAGGGGCATGGGGATGGACCGGCCGCGGAGGAAGGCAAGGTTTAAATACCGTGCGGAAATTACGACGGTTAGACAAAAAACTGGAGACGGGCAACGTCGTATACGAACATGGGAAGGCAGAAAGGCGAGAAACAGAAAAAGACAGGAAGGCAAGGGCCAAGGGCACTCAGACAGACAGAACGACGAGCACGGGAAGGAACGGCAGCGCATGGTGATTATAACACGAAAAGGAGGGAGACATACACTCGGGCGAAGACTACTGTTTAGGAAAAAGCGTAGACGCAAGCACAGCGGCAGCAGGAGACCAGGGAAATTCAAGAGCGCACACGCGGAGAAATGGACCGAGGAGCTACGTCTAACTTTTAAACGGCGGCCACCGGATGAAATCAGATTGGGAAAGACGAAGGCACCGCCAGACGAGGAACTCAAACCCTGGCCGGGCAGACTTTGTGAGCGCGAGTTCCGTGAGGATAAGACACAGGGTACTGGCTTGCGGACGTTTTTTATGGAGAATTTGTTCGGTTGTATGGGGCGTGTTGCATGGCAAATTTTAGGGGATGGAGACCGAGCGGAGTAAGCGGCGAAGAGGAGCTTATCTAGTAGGTGGTTGATGAGTTTCACACCGGAGCAATGTGAGGTTGTCTGGATTTGTGCAACCTGGGAGAAGGGAGTTGGATTTTTTTTTGGTGTTGTGTTGTGTATTATAGTGAGTAGGGGCTGTATAACGGAGTTTAAAAGGGGGCAGGAGATTCACCAGGGGCCACTCTGTCGGATTTGTTTTGCGCTTTCGATTTGGGAACTGGAGTGGGAGTTAAGTTAAAATTTAATGGGATAAAATTTTACGCTTGGTAAGGATGGGCCTCTGTGACGCCGTGTGTGTAATATCTTGAGTAATATTCCACACGTGCC
>JAHWFO010030782.1:0-17114 GCA_023313115.1 Rhysida immarginata | reverse complement strand
TCACGTGTAAGGTCTGTTTATGATAAGCCGATGCTTAAGATAGAATGCTTTATATGTGTGTCTGTGGTTTTCTAATTGCATCGCAGCATTCGTCAGAGGGAGAGTGCTACAAGTAGAATGATTGTTAAGTGTAATATCGTAATAATTGAATCCCATGTGTTATAGTGAAGGCCAGCGTCAGTGGCATCAGTGTCAACGAATCATTGTATTTGTTTTATGCATCAGAGCATCAGTGTCGTCATGCTCAGCAGAAGTTACGCCTCAACAAATTTATTGGAGTGAGATCTTCAGCGAGTCATCCGCCAGATTCTCGTCAGATTCCAGCGTGCATCAGAGATCATTATTCCTCGACTGATCATTATTCTACAAGGTCTGCGATCTTCCACCTCACCTAGACTTGGAACTAACGACTTCAAGGATTCCGCCGTTGCTCGTCTTGCCAAGTCAACGGCTTGCTAACTGGAGACGCGAAGGGACCTATCCGCCATTGCTTCAGGTCGACTCATCCAGTTACGTCACATCGAGCTACGTCTTCGAAAGAGACTTTGACGATAACTGATCATCGGAACTGTTAATTAGGTTGCGAGTTGCAACGCTATTCATAAATCAGTTTTTCAAGAACTTTATTAAAATAAAGACTTCCACTGCAAAAACTTTAACTTCAATAAATTTCGAGAACTTTGAAATTAAAATAAACTTTATTTTGAAAAAATATTATACAAGTTAATAAAATATCTTTTTCAACCTTTTTCTCGTTTCCCTCCTCTTGTTCACTTATTCTGCTAAATACATGTGACACCAATTTTTTATTAAACACTCCTAGATTAATAATATTTCCTAATTAAACTGAAATTTTAATCACTTACAAAAATTCCTTTATAGCTTCTTATCTCACAAAAATTTCTTTATGGAGCAGAGCGTAATTCTATGGATTTATGCTTATACTGTAAAACTGAATTAATATTTACTTTCTACAAAAAAATTAAATTAATGAAATTTAAGTGAAAATAGAGGAATAAAATTAATATGGAATATTTAATTAAGAAAATATGGGAGTTTATTTTAGACGTCTTGGTTCCATTTCTTACATGACAACATCAGAAAATCATATAGAATCAATAGAGTTTCCTAGAAACTTATTTATGGGACATGAAAAAGAACGCGGTTCATTGAAAGCTAAAGTAATAGCGGAACATATATCATATAAAACATTATAAAAAAAACATCACGTAGAAAAACTATTTTTTTATCTTTTACTTCTGCTAATATTAAATAAATTTTTAATTTAAAAATTTATTTCAGACTTTTATACATAAGAAACTGATTATTTAATTATTGAAAAAAAATTTTTTAGGGAAGAATAATAAAAAATAATAAATCCAAACCCTAGAAGGATATCGATGTTCATTTCCTTCTTTAATAATGAACTACAAAAAAAAAGTTTTACAAATGAAAACCGCAATACACTTTTTCTCCCTCTAAACCAGAAAACGGGAGCAAATGCGCACGTGAATGAGTTGTGTACACATGAGAGTGTTAGCAACGGTATTGAATGCGTGGTTGAAAAACACATATACAAAATAAACAATATCCTTGATATTGGTTCGATAAAACTTAAAAATAATTATCATTAAAAAATAAACAACTATACAAACCAAGTTAACAAAATTAAAAAATCATAAGTAATTTTAAAAAAATTAATAGCGTGAGTGATATGAATACTTAATAAAATGAAATTTCTTCAAAAATAGCGTACGGCTTCTTTGTTATTCCACTTAGAAAAATCTCATCGAATTGTTTATGTGACCTAGGCTATGAAAAATATACTTCATTATGAAGAGTTTTTTATTACAGTCATATTATTCTATATCCCCTAAAACAAAGTTTTATTTTCGATTTCCCTATTTACTTATAAGATTGAACGATTCCACGCCAACAATTATTACAGAATAAATTTAAGCTATTATAACGGATTAAGAATGACTATTTTCCTTTTATGGATAGCAGTACCCTATTACAATTACAATTTCAAGTTTATTTACAAAAAAAATCATATATAAGCTTTACGCAAGGAAATAGAAAAAGTGAAATACTTTTTCAAAGAATTCTGGCATTGTATATTATGAATTGATCTAAAAATAATTCCAATGTAATAATATGGAATTAAAACATTGTCATAGTTGATCTGCTAATAATTCCATATCAGTATATTGTACTATTTATCTAAATGCTGGCGTTTTAGCTAGTCAGTGGATAAATGAAAAAGTATTATACATAGTTTTGAAATAAAATTAAAAAAAAAACAAAACATATAAACAAACTTCTTAATTCCAATTAAACTTTATATAGATCACAATATACCCTTTATCCGAAAGGTTCCTTATGATGAACGTGGATATAGAATATTGCAGAAATATTTCATTAATATTCTTTATTCTGAGTTTTTCTGGATAATTATACTGTATCCAACGAGAATTTGAATGGACGTGTCCAATTTCAATTGTTAGACATTGTTAATTTTATTTTGTAAGAATGCCTAAACAAATGAAAGCCGAAATTTAATTGGACACACTCTGTCAAACTTTCGTCGCACAGAGTCAAAACCACCTAAAGATAGAAAAAAACACCACCTTTATCTGTATGTGGTGTTGACAGAGTGTAATAAAATTTAACCTCAACTAGCAAAGTCATATGACTTTTCCGCATCTGCGCCTGTTTGTTTAGCTGGGTGTGTGGCTGAACCGAGGCCAACGAGAGACAGCCAAGGCACTCAAAAGACACTTGATCAACGGGATCTGTGCAACAATGTAACCTTCATTGTATCCATCTTGGATTGTTGCTCAGGCCTCGATAGTCTGGTGACTTTTGCGTGCCCAGGCCTGTCTCTCATTGGCCTCGAGTCTACGCGTAGCCGACGAAAAAGACAGGCCAACTGAAAAGTCACCTGAACAGCTTAGTCGTGACCACCAAGACAGAGAACGCCTCCTGAAGGTCAGTTGAAGGTTTCTCTCGTTAGTTTAAACAATGAAGTTTGGATTGTCGGTCCTCGTTTGATGACAGTAGTCAGCAGGCTTGGGCGAGGTCAAAAGTACTAACACTGAGTTGAGTTAGTGAAGAAAACCACTGTTGCTACAATAGTCAACAGTACGTTAACAATCGAGCAATAGTCATTGCTTCACCAAACCAACTCGGTGTTTGCATTTTTGACCTCGCCCCTAGTTTTTAGGTTGTGTTGATTGGTCAAGGCAAAGCCACCGAGATAACAAGGCTTGTTCACTGAAACGTTATATCTCATCATAAGAAGGCCAAATTTGGGGCTTGTTAATGGTAGAAATACGATTAAAACAGGGACTATTCTAGGTGAAGTAACAAAAAATGATGTTTCAGTGAACAGGCCTTGTTAACTTGGTGACCTCGGTCAGGGCCTGTCTTTTTAGTTCGCTTTGAGTCTGAGTCAATTATTGAAGGGAATATTAGTACGTATAGGGTGATTTTGTTATAAATATTTTCCAATAATCATTTTTTTTTCTTATTAACAAAATAGGTATCTTTACAGTTTAGAAACATTGTTGTGGTAGGACATGGGCAGCAATGCCAGCACCTCCTAAAAAGAAAGTCTGTGCACTGATATTTCATACATTGTTACATCATCATAAAAAGGCATTGTTAATCGCATTTCTACCAATAATAAGCCCTAAATTATGACTTCTTATGATCATGTAACAATGCATGAATTTTCAGTGCACAGGCTTTCTTTCTAGGAGGTGTTGGCAATGCTCTGTTGCTTTAGTGAGATGATGTGCATTCCTCCTTGTTATCAGAAGAAGAATATAAAACAAGAACGATTTTACCGCCAAAAGGGATAAAGGGAGCACATTTTCACGTTATAGCATCGTACATGGATATACTGATTTAATCAACATTTTAAAACACTTTAGAGAAAATAATTAAATATGAAAACTAAATTGTAAATTACTATTTAAGTAAGCTAATGTATAGAGAGATTTTAAACGAATAAACTTGAAGAACTGAAAGGTAAATGAAGAGAGAGTTATTCATTACATATTTTAAAAAATAAAAGTTCTTTAATTTGTAAGAATTCCCATATAATGTTAAACGAAGTGAGCCTCAATTGCTGAAGCGTTGTGTGTAAGCATCTATTATTTTTTCATATTAAATTACTAAAGTATTTCGACGTTATCGTCTACTATAGAAGCAAGCGATTAACTACTATTAATTAGCAATATGTATAACAGTAGTGAGTTTTAGATAACATTAAGCCTAACAGCATTATGCTCTTGATACAAATAAGCTATGGATAACAATAGATCTAACAACTCGTAATGAGTTGGTTGATATATTACACGCCATATCTTAGCATTGAATGTTCTAACAATACTATATTGTACCATTAGGGCACATGCAACAAAACCAATACCCACTAACATTATTTTCTCGTTATATTCACTCATGACGCGTTGTTACGAGTTGTTTGATATATTACATGCCATATCTTAGCATTGAAAGTTCCAATGGTACCATATGGCATCATATAGCACCATTAGGGCACGTGCTAATTAACAAAGACCACTAACATTATTTTTTCGTTATATTCACTCATGACGCGTTGTTACGAGTTGTTTGATATATTACATGCAATGTTTTAGCATTGAAAGTTCCAATGGTACCATATGGTTTCATATGGCAACATTAGGGCACGTGCTACTAAACCAATAACCATTATCATTATTTACTCGTTATATTCACTCATGGCACGTTCTTACGAGTTGTTTGATATATTTCATGCCATATCTTAGAATTAAAAGTTCCAATGGTACCATATGGTATCATATGACACCATTAAGGCACGTGCTACTAATCCAGTAACCATTATCATTATTTACTCGTTATATTCACTCATGGCACGTTCTTACGTGTTGTTTGATATATTACACACCATATCTTAGAATTGAAAGTTCCAATGCTACCATATGGTACCACATGGCACAATACAGCCACGTGCTACTAAACAATAACCATTATCATTATTTACTCGTTATATTCACTTATGGCACGTTGTTACGATTGTTTGACATATTACATGCCATATCTTAGCATTGAAATTTCCAATCGTACCATATGGTATCATATGAGGCCATTAGGGCACGTGCTACTAATCCAATAACCATTATCATTATTTACTCGTTATATTCACTCGTTACTTGTTGTTACGATTGTTTGATATATTACATGCCATATCTTAGCATTGAAAGTTCCAATGGTACCATATGGTATCATATGACACCATTAAGGCACGTGCTACTAAACCAATAACCATTATCATTATTAATAAAATTGGTAGAAAATTTACAACACAACAAAGGGAGAACAGAGTTTCCGACTAGTTTCGCCATTTATTCCCGGCTTTATCAAGGATACACACCAGAGGACATAAGCCTTTATACACAGAAAATATGGCACAGAATGAGAGCATGATTGGATGAAGAAATAACAAATCGTAAATAATATAAATTATACAGTGGCGAAATTTTATCGATAAAAACAGCACTATTGACCCCTTACTCAACGATTATCATTATTTACTGGTTATATTCACTCATTGCATGTTGTTACGAGTTGTTTGATATATTACATGCCATATCTTAGCATTGAAAGTTCCAACGGTACCATAAGGTACCACATGGTACCATTAGGGCACGTTCTATTAAAGCAATAACAATTATCATTATTTATTCGCTATATTCACTTATGGCGCGTTGTTACGAGTTGTTTGATATATTACATGCCATAACTTAGCATTGAAAGCTCCATTTTGTACCATTAAAACACGTACTACTAAACTTTTCACACCAACATTATCTACGCGTTATATTTATTCATGAAATATCCTTGCACGTACACGTGCCATTAGACCAATACCTGCTATCACTAGTTACTCTTATATATTCGTTCATTATATGTTGTGACGATTTGTTTGATATATTACATGCCACATCTGGTTATAGGAAGTTTTTAAGGGGGTTTCATAATGAACCCATTAAAGCACGTGCCATTATAGTACGTACTTATTCCAGCTATCTCACGTTCGTACTTGTTCGTGCTCTGTCCCGTATTAATGGATTGGTGAAAACAGACTTTGAAAAAGTTAATTTCTTTTCAAGATATTGCAATAAATGCTAAGCTCCCTAGAAATAAAAAAATTCTCTTGAACTGCCCTTTCAATAATCGTCAAACACGTGCATCCTGCACGCGCACCATCTCGTTAACGTTCAGAGCATGCGCACCATCTCATTAACGTTTAGAGCACGCGCAGAGCCGTACCCATGTATGTTCTGAACACGCGTTTTTTCGAATGCAAGGATAATTCGTGTTTTCCAGCAATTCAGTACATGGACTCTTTCTATTGAGTGATTTGTGAACGCAATGAATTGTGGGATAGTCTACAGACAGACGGACGGACGGACGGACAGCTGGACAAACCGATCACATAAGCACATTTCTATATATAGAAAATGTGCTAAAAAAGGAAATTGCAAGGATAGAGTAAGAAAAACGTTAATCAATATATTGCTGGAGGATTGAGTAAGAGAGTCTCTTGATGATCGTCGTTGAGGCAATACTGTGCTTTGCGTTCACTTGTATAGATAAATTTGGTTTTACTTAAATATTTTTCCATTATGCTGGGTGCCCACTTAGCGCGACGATCGCGCGATTCTGTCGCTTTGAGTCATATGCGCATGCGGAACAAACGCCAGGCGAACAATTCGCTTCTCGGTGCCCATTTGGCGCGACGGCCGCGTGACTAAATGCGCATGCGCTATCTACGCGATCATTTCGCTTCCCACTTCAAGATTTCGTGCTTTCAAAATCGACAAGGACGAGAATGAGTTATTTATTTTCGGAATGCTTAGCTATTTGCATATATCTTCAATCAAATTTTCCGTAGCGATATCCGACCATCTCGAAATAGGTGCTGCCATGATTGCATGTGCCACGTGATTCGAAACTGTTTTCTGATTGGGTGCGATAGAGTCGCACGATCAAAAAGCTCTGCCATGCAGAGCTTTTCAATCGCCTCAGATGCGCCACAGAATCGCCCTCGTGACGTCACTGCGCATGCGTGCTTCACAAAGCGATAGAATCGCGCGATCGTCGCGCTAAGTGGGCACCCAGCATTAGGCAACGCTGGTGTATTCTATCCGCTAGACTTCCTGTACTTAAGAAAGTTGCTACCAATGATATCTACACAACTCCGGGATCACTGACTCAATGGGGAAAACCAGCGCGAAGCGTAGCCGAAGTTACAGCATGTCACAAATTATGTTTGTGGACGATTTTGCCGTTTCCATACGAAATGATGCTTATAGTATGCAGTAAAAGTGAAAATCTATAATTTCTATATAGATGGAGAACTTTAAATAAATAAGAGGATCATAATAGCGTTTTATTGATAAATTACATATAAAAGTAGTAAAGTCCACTTATTAATCTTATCGTTGTAAAAATAAAGATCAATAATTAAATAAACAGAAAAATTAATAAAAAATTTTAAGGTAATTAATGAAATGAGTAAAATAAGAGATGTCGACCGAGAGCGCTAAGGTGCAGTCTTGTCCCTATTGGAGTCGGAGAGAGAGTCGCGGGTTCAAATCCTGCCGAGGACAAGGGTGTTTATCTTTGTGTTTGTCCCTGGGCTTGGCGAAATATTCCGCCTGGAATCAGTCCCAAGTTTATTGTTGGCTTTGTACATCGATAATGTAACTCATTTCAATAATCCAACTATATAAAAAGGAGAACTTGTGGGTTCGTCACGGAAACAGTTTTGCATTGTTGTGGCACGTTTAAGCATTGTTGGCGCTGGCTTAAAACATACGCCGGAACTGAAAAGTCACCTGACCATTGTTGTCTGAGCAACAATTTTTATTTAAATCTTTACTACTCAAACCAATGACGTATATTAAAGACAGACTCCGAATCCTATTGTTGTAACTTGAAGCAAATTGGGAAGCTCCATGCCCAGAACTGTCATGGCTGAAAGTGAGTGAATCTGATGCAAAACACATGGGAAAACACGAGAGTAGCTGATTAATAATTCTTTCACACGCCGATTAAGGAGTGATAAGTTTATCTTTTCGTTTCCTTTGTATTTCAAGTATTTTATTATATTTTATAAACAATTTTTCGATCATGGTTTCAATTTCAATTTCGTTTCGATTGACTTTCAGTAACGTATTTTCATTTTAGTTACGTAATTTTGATTTATTTTTGTGGAAAATGATTCCTGATACTTTTTCTTGTCTGTTTGTACAGTTGTACGCAGAACAACTTTGAATAATGGTTTTGAAATAATTATTCCTCGGGCCCAAAATCTTCAAAAAGAAAGCAGCCAGACAAGTAATTACTCCACGGCTCACTCCTGCCCAGAACTATCATGGCTCAATTTGCTTCACTTTTTGCCGCTGTTAACAATAGGATTCGGAGTCTATCTTTAATATACGTCATTGACTCAAACTACGAGTATAAATAAAGGAAAACATGCGAGCTTTCAACAATAGGAATTGAATTGATAATGTGCGCGCGCGCCGAAACGATGTCATTTGTGCCGTTTATGCGACGCGTGCAATTAATTTGTTGAATTTATGTATCCAATAATGTTTTGTCCTTTGTGTTATTAATGTTTTCAGCTTGAAAAGAAGGGAGGTAATTTGAGCAATGAATAATAAGTAATATAAAAAATGGAAGTGAGTAATGTTACTGTTAATGTTGGGGGGTGCACCCAGCCCTGCTGGGCGATAACTGGTACCCTCCGCATCACATAGCCGTTCCCTTCTTAAAAGAATCTTTTGAACGTTTAGACCCGGCAAAGAGAGGGGAGGCTGCGTTTTTTGATGAAATTTCAATGTTTTTGTATTTGGAAAACTTAATGACGGAAGTGTTCACTGATATGTGCTTTGTGAACTCCAGTTTTTGGCCATTTCACGATCGTTCCATTGATGAGGATGTGTGTGTGTTGCTAATTTCACTTACTTTCACAGACATCGCTTTTCATTAGTAGCAACCATAAGGAATTTGGGAACATCCACAGGCATGAAGCATTGGATCTTAGCGGTTTGGAACAGTAACTTCACGAAGATTCATTGTGTACGATCCGTTGGATTCACAGAATTCTCTTGATGGTTTGACTATTCGTGATTTAACTAAGATTGCAACAGTTCTCCAGTTAACCATGAATCACGAACCTATTAAGCGAGCTCATCCAGGCAATTACACACAACAAGCTGATGGTTTTAATTGTGGTGTAATGTGTTTGTTGACACTTGAGCAGATTATTACTGATGGCAACACTTTGCAACTCAATGGGCAAATTGAAGCTTTGCGTATGCGAACAAAAATGATAACAAAGTTGATTCCATATCTCTGTGATGAAAGTGCTCATTCAAGTGAAGGAATGACCGCCTGTGAACGAAAAGAAAAACAAAGGCTATTACAAACACCAGATAGAGAGAGAGAAAAAGCACGTAACCGTATGCGAAATCGTAGATTAATGCAGACTCCTGACATCCATGCAACTGAAAAACGAAACGGCGAGAATGCATCCAGACACTGCAACACAAACGTAAATCTGAAGATATGACGACATCAGATGAAACTCCCAGTAAAAAGCTAGCAGTATCTGAAGCAGCAAACGTAATAAATGGAAAAAATACTATATGCGTAGCCAAATATGATATCACTGAGAGCAATGCTTGCGCATTGAAAATAAGTTCGTATTTAGGCCCAATGAATGTCTCTGTGTGGTGCAAAATATTTTTCGTTTCAACGAAAACGAAAGACGCAAGTGTGGAGATATTGTGAAAATGGCGTCAATGGTATAGATGGTTGCGGTAATATTTTTAACGACTACCCGGAGGATTTGAAAATATTATTTCAACGCAATTACACCGTTCTGGACAATATGTTGGAAATCTGTCCTGAAAAATTATCAATTTTAATAGATGATCAAGATCAAGCGATAAAGCAAGGAAAAAACAAGCAGCGATAAAGAAGATAACTAATTTCAATGAGAATATTCTCAAATATAACAGTGCATACTCATTCACGTCATTTAAGAGCAACAATGTTAAATTTACTACAGGCGGCAGCTATTGTTTTAAAATCCATGGTCAAATTTATCGCAACGTGCCTGAACAGCTGCATCCTCTTACACAATGTGATCTAGGTTATGGACAGCTGTATTACCTAGATACAGCGGAAGCGACAGCTCAAAGAATGAAACATAGAGCGATGAGAAGTTAATGCAAAACATTACTGAAATCATTGTCAAAACAGGTAATTGTTTTGTGGACAGCTACAAGATGATGAAAGATGTTCTCGAGGAACAAGCAAAAATTTAGCAAATCAAAGCCAACAGACAACGTTCCCAAAAATAACAATGATTTTTGATGTAAATAGCGGCAAAGATAAGCGACGATATAACCATGCACAAGCAAATGAAGTGGCGGCTGTTTTTGTAAGCCCAGATGATCTTGACTTATTCACGAAAGAGGGAACAGGTTTAGGGAAGTAAGTTTTCTCGATAAAATATGCAAGCCGATGTCATATCCAGTGGTAAAGGTGGACGGGATCCATGCCTGAAATCCAATGCCAATGTGCTCGGTAGAAAAATATCTCAGAGTGAGTTTATAAGAAATCTGATAGCGATAAGGCCCACATTCAACCCAATTTTGCATAGCGGCAAATTATTTCACCAATTTTTGGTTGATTCATACGTTGCGATTGAACAGGAACGGTTGTTGTTCATAAAGTTCAACCAAAAAAAGCTGAAAGCAGAAAACTATGGAAATATTATTGAAAAGTTACAACATAAATGCGACGCCGCGGGAAAAGAGATTGGACGAACCTATATTTTTGCCATCTACGTTCACAGGTTCACCGCGATATATGAAAGAGCATTTCAACGATGCTTTAACCATCGTGCGTCATTATGGCAAACCAGATCTGTTCATAAATTTCACATGTAATCCTAAATGGATTGAAATCACAGAAAATTTGCTACCTAAACAAAATCCAGAAGATAGGCCTGATCTGATATCACGTGTATTTAAATGCAAACTAGACCAACTCAAATTCTATTTAATGAAGAATGGAGTTCTTGGAAAAACAATAGCGTGGATGTATGTTGTTGAGTACCAGAAAAGAGGACTGCCTCATGCACATATTTTGATGATTTTGGATCTAAAACATTAACTGAAAACAGCAGAAGACATTGACAAAATTGTTTGTGCCGAAATCCCAGTTTTGTCGAATAAATTACTGCGCGATATTGTTCAAAAGCATATGATTCATTTTTGCGGTGAATTCAATCCAGATGCCCCATGCATGGATGAAAAAGGAAATTGTACGAAACGTTTTCCGAAAGAATTTCTTGCACAAACAGTAGTGAAAAAAGGAAATTACGCAATGTTACAAAGACGAGACGATGGGAGCTTCACTGTGCGCGTGAAAAACGGAAAAACTGTTCACTTGGATGATCGATGGGTCGTCCATAAAATCCTTATTTATCTGTGAAATATAACGCACATATTAACGTAGAAGTATGCTCAACTGTCCAAGCAATTAACTATTTATTTAAATATGCATATAAAGGTCACGATCGAGCATTATTAAAGCTTAATGACGACAGGAACGTTGCAAAAAGCATGATTAGTTGAGATGAAACAGAGCAATGTGTAGATGCGCGATACGTAAGTGCTCCAGACACATACTGGATGATACAAGAATTTCCTATTCAAGAGAAGTCATGCAGTTCAAAAACTTCACTCACCTGAAGGTCACATGGTTTTTTATGATGAGAACTATAACAACAATGAGCTACAAGAGAAAGCAGATGATGCAGGATCAACTCTGATCAATTCGGAATATCCAGAAGCAGGAAAATATTATTATTCAGAAATACCTGCTCATTATGTGTACCAAAACAAAGACGAAAAGTTCACACCCCGAAAAAAGGGATGAGCCTTGGTCGTATGTATCAGATGTCCTTCAAAAACCAAGAACTTTTATACTTACGCTTATTATTACTTAACGTCAAAGGCCCCACATCTTTTGAGGACCTCTAGACTGTAGACGATGTGACATATGAAACGTACCGCGCAGCAGCAAATGCATTGGGATTACTTAAAGATGATAATGAATGGCGCTATTGCCTTCCTGAAGCGAACGCATATCAAACAGCTTTCCAAATGAGATGTCTATTTGTGACCATTCTGATAAACTGCAGTCCATGGAGCTTATGACTTTTTACAACGAATTCACCGAAGCATTATCAGATGACTGGATTAGAAAGACAGATGCACAAAGAGGCGTACGGATAGCTTATGCACTTATTAAAGATTTGCTAGCAGAGCAAGGAATTTCTCTTGAATCAGTTGGATTGGGTCCGACATCTGATGATTTTGATGCAATCAGTGATCCTGAAATAGTAAATACAGAGGAAGCTAGAGTAAAAGGCGAGAAAATGTACACTACCTTGAATGTACAACAAAAGGAAGTGATTGATAACGTTCTCAAAGAATTAGAATGTGAACAAAGCGAAAACAAAATGTATCTTTATTGACGGTCCAGGTGGCTCAGGAAAAACTTATACATACGAAACCCTGTGCCGTGTGCTCACAGGCAAAGGCTACAAATTTGTGACTAGCGCTTTCACGGGAATTGCAGCACAGTTACTGCCTAACGGTCGTACGTTGTATTCCTTATTCGAGGCGTGGTTCATTCGGTGGAAAAGTTATTGTTGCCGGTAGCGATTTTCGTCAGGTGCTTCCAGTGAAGCGACGAGCCACTAAATCGGAGCTTATTGGTATTTGCATAACTAAATCGCCACTTTGGAAGCATTTTAAAGTGATAAAGCTCAGTCAGAACATGCGTGTTAAAAAGGAAGAGCAGGAACTCCGCACTTGGCTTGAAAAATTGGGTGGAAATAAACTGCCCGTAGTCAATGATGATGAAATCGAATTGCCATCAGCAATAAGAATCACGAACGATATCTGTAAAGACGTTTACGGAGAACACATTCGTAGTAATCAAGACTTCGAAAAAATTGGAAAATTCGCAATTTTAACGTCGACAAAAGAAAGCGCCCACAAATTAAATGAAGCAATTTTAAAACGCCTTCCTGGTGAAGAAAAGATTAATAAAAGCTTTGACAGAATTAAAAGCGACAACGACGGCAATTTAAGTTGCACACCTGAATTGTTAAATAGCATAGATGATCCATCATTACCACTGCATCAGCTTCGCTTGAAAAAACATGCGATTGTGATGGTTTTGCGTAAGTTAAGTGTTCACCAAGGCCTATGCAACGGAACACGATTAGAGGTTCAAAACATGGAGAAAAATGTCCTCATTTGTAAGGTGCGAACGGGTGATAAAAAAGAGACCATTGTATGTATTCCGCGAATTTCTGTTGCATCTAACAGTGAAGATATTGTGGTGCCCATTATACGTCATCAATTCCCCGTTCGCGTGGCCTACGCTATGACTATCAACAAATCTCAAGGCCAGACGTTTGAAAGAGTAGGTATTTACCTCAAAGAAAATGTTTTCTGTCATGTCCTTGTTGTAAGCGACAAAGACAGCTCTTTTAGGAAGGACAACACTAATGAACGTAGGGGGCACAACATTTAACGGAGGGGCACATACGAAAAAAGTTAAGTGATGTATAATGAAAAAGTCATATGAAAATTCGAAATACGAATGCGTTTGAAGATCGGCATTTATATCAAAACTAAATCTAATTATCGCGCAATCTGCGCGCGGGCTCGTTTATAATAATAATAACAATAGATAATAAAAAAGACAAATGTGGATAATTGTAATGCAAACTTAAAGGTAATAAAAAAAACTCTTTCAGCACAAGGTTTATAGATTGAAAGGTTCAGGTTGTATATTTTCAATCTATAAACGTTGTGGTGAAAGAGTTTTTTATTAGTTTTAAGTTTTGCAGTAATAACAATATTCGCCATTTTCAGTGAATATAGAAGGCGCTGTTTTCTTTAAAAAAATGGCAACGAAAGATGACTGTTTAGGATATGCCATTTTTAAACTAAAAAATAAATGACTGTTTAGGATAAAAATTCGTTCTAATAACTATTATGAGAGAATGTTATCCGGGATTGGTGTTCTCTGTTATAAAAGTCATATTTAAACTGCTGCGAATCCTACTTAGCTCAGTTCAAGTAAATGCCACA
The DNA here is from genome assembly GCA_023313115.1 of Rhysida immarginata. Taxonomy (NCBI): domain Eukaryota; kingdom Metazoa; phylum Arthropoda; class Chilopoda; order Scolopendromorpha; family Scolopendridae; genus Rhysida; species Rhysida immarginata. The sequence continues at coordinate 2,844 of JAHWFO010030782.1, read as the reverse complement.
AGGGCGGCGCCACTTAAACTGAAAATAGCGAATAGGAAATAAATATAATAAATTCAACACAAACGGAAAATTAAACTTAATTATAAATTAACCATTATTTCAAGATAAGTGAATAAAATGAAAATAAAATAACATAAGATAAAACTTTAAAAAATGTGAAAGAATAAATACATTAAAAATAATATAAATTAAAATTAATACAAATAGTATATATTAAGTTAAATTAAATAAATAAGTAAATAAAGTCAATAAAATAGAATAAACATAAACAAATATAAAAAAAAATAGGCTTGTTAAATAGAAGACTCTATTGTAATAATTAACCGTAATACGAGGCGCATCCAGAAAGTAAGTTTCCCTATTTAAAAGAAAAGAGAACTCACACTTACAGGAACATATTTATTGGCATCAAGTACAGCAATGTTTCAGCTATTTTTCAACATAGCCACCACCAAAATTGAGACACTTGTCGTATCGTGGGATCAACTTTTGTATCCCCCTGTCGTAGAACTCTGCCGCCTGTGAATGGAACCAGCGTGTGACAGACGTCTTTAGCTCTTCGTCGTTGCCAAAACGCTCACCGGAGGACAGGAATCTCTTGGGGTGCAAGAAAACGTGAAATCGCTGGTTCTCCATCACGCGCTGCCGCACAAGTTCAACAAGATCATCATTGATGAGGGATGGTCGCCCACTGCGCTCTTCATCATGGACACTTTGACGACCTTCGGAAAAGTGCCTACACCAGCGACGCACCATCTGCTTACTCATGATGTTCGGCCCATAGACCTGACAGAGCTGACGATGAATTTCAATTGGCGCAATGCTTTGTGCATTCAAGAACTTTATCACCGATTGAACCTCGCAGGCGGCGGGAGAAGAAATAAGAGCTTCCATTTCGGACCATTGCTACCACCTTAAAGAGTTCCTTATTGTAATGTAATCATCACAATTATTTTTGTTAACTATTTGATATGTCCGACGTTGCTCGGTCTGTTTGTTTGATGAAATTTTGCATTATCTGAATTTTAGTATGAATAAGGAACACACGAAAAATCCTTAGAGTTAATAAAGTAAATATTCATTTTGGAAAAAATAATTCTTGAAAATGCTTGCACTGGAATCTCATGTCCGATTGGGTTTGCCTAGGAAAATTCGACATTGCATCCTTAACATTTTAGAGTATGAAAGAAAGGCTATGATTATTGAATTATTTGTCTATATTAAAAAATTCTTCACAGATGGATTGAGAGAGTTCAGGAGCTTTTCAACATCTCTAGTCAACATGCAACCATTTCAGTAGATTTGTGTTCAGTCACAGAGCGTGAAATCATGTCCTGAATGTAGTTGTTCATATTGACAGTATCAGTTTAGGAGTAAGAATTGCCCTCTCACATTGCCCTCTCAATATCCTTTTGAGATATTTATAATTTTCTAATACGTTTAGATGCATATTATCTATAATTTCCCTAAAAGAAGTTATTACATTACTAACACTATATGAAAAATAAATTTTCTCTAATTATAAAATCATTAGGGAAAGTACATTCACTTTTTCAGCAAAAGCTTGAACAGCTGCACGCCCTAGAAGTTGTTTTCTTTAATTTGTTTTAGAAAATTTTTTTACATCTCTCCAAAAATTTTAATAAAACAAGATCTTGATTTTTATTTATTTATTTATTTATTTACTTATTTATTTATTTATTTATTTATTACTTTTATAACTATGTCCCTTAAAACTTGAATCATTAAATCAAGCATCGTATGCTAACGAAAAAGACACGCCCTGGCATTGAAATTTACTTGATCTTCTTAGTCGAAGCAGCAATGTAACCTTGGCTGTTTCCTTCTTGGATTTTAGCAGTCAGTATTTTTTCGTTTGCTCGGAACCTATGACGTATATTAAAGATAAACTCCGAAACCAGGCACAACAGGTGAAGCAAATTGGGAAGCTCCACCGCCCAGAACTGTCATGGCCGGAAGTGAGTGAAGATGATGCAAAACACATGGCTAAACATGAGAGTAGCTGATTAATAATTCTTTCATAAGCCGATCACGAACTGAAGTTTATCTTTTCGTTAACTTTGTTTTTGAAATTTTTTATTATATTTTATAAACAATTTTTCGATCATGGTTTCAATTTCAATTTCGTTTCGATCGTCTATCAGTTACGTATTTTCATTTTAGTTACGTATTCTTGATTTATGCTTGTGGAAAATTATTCCTGATCCTTTTGTTTCACTTTGGTGGCGCTGTTAACAATAGGATTCTAGAATCATTTTATAAAAAGAGTATCGCAACCGTCTTGAGCGACGCCATTTTGAGTTTAATTCTTCTGTGTATACAAAGGGCAGTATGGAGATTACGTTGTTTTGTGAACATTTTTTCAAAGTATTCACGCCGCATTTCGAGTAAAATGTTATGATGTAATATTTTACGATTGGTAAATTCACGTAATACATGACAAATAGGTTTTTAATATACTTAATGTGGTTAAAATAAAAGATAAATCTACTGCTCAAATTAGATTGTTACATCACTTATTTTTTTCTTAGGTCATCAATAACAAAATATAATCTGTATTTATTTCGTTAACTTATAAAATTTCATGAATTTAACATTTAATTGAGGAGCGAATCCTCTACTCCACCTCACTGATCTAGTGAAACAGCATGGCAGCTATTTCATTGCTTCGTAGTAAACATTTCACGCCATTGCATTGTTTTTACTTAAACGTCAAAAACGAATAAGTTATATAATTGCCTTTAATTGTAAGGTATCATTATATTGTGCCACCCACGTGCGAGGGCGTGACCTTAATCAGGTCACGGGACTTACCCAACCTTC